>CM035358.1:4925487-5177144 GCA_020137815.1 Hormiphora californensis
ATGGCTCTCCCTAACCCAGTCTCCAGCATGCCTCTCTCTCTAACCCAGTCTCCAGGATGCCTCTCTCCCTAACCCAGTCTCCAGCATGCCTCTCTCCCTAACCCAGTCTCCAGCATGCCTCTCTCCCTAACCCAGTCTCCAGCATGCCTCTCCCTAACCCAGTCTCCAGCATGCCTCTCTCCCTAACCCAGTCGCCAGCATGGCTCTCCCTAACCCAGTCTCCAGCATGCCTCTCTCTCTAACCCAGTCTCCAGGATGCCTCTCTCCCTAACCCAGTCTCCAGCATGCCTCTCTCCCTAACCCAGTCTCCAGCATGCCTCTCTCCCTAACCCAGTCTCCAGCATGCCTCTCTCCCTAACCCAGTCTCCAGCATGCCTCTCTCCCTAACCCAGTCTCCAGCATGCCTCTCTCCCTAACCCAGTCTCCAGCATGCCTCTCTCCCTAACCCAGTCGCCAGCATGGCTCTCCCTAACCCAGTCTCCAGCATGCCTCTCTCTCTAACCCAGTCTCCAGCATGCCTCTCCCTAACCCAGTCTCCAGGATGCCTCTCCCTAACCCAGTCGCCAGCATGCCTCTCTCTCTAACCCAGTCTCCAGCATGCCTCTCTCCCTAACCCAGTCTCCAGCATGCCTCTCTCCCTAACCCATTCTCCAGCATGCGTCTCTCTCTCCACAGTCCATATGCATACTGCATTCCTAATCCTATTCGCACCTGCTGGAATATGTATTAGTCTCTCTCTACCACCTCCATCTTTCTTACACATCTATCTTACTCTCACACCTCAACCTCTATCACTAAAGAGAGACATGTCTGTAGATGTTGGTCCTTCTCAACTCTTTCCCTATCTCTCTCTCTCTCTAACTTTCTCTTTCGCTCTCTATCCTTCAACCGTCAGGCTCTTTAACTCATTTGATACATGTTATACTACGACAGATGGTGTAGTTACTATTTCTGGTACTAAACTGAGGTATGGCCTGTGTGTACCAATCCGCTTAGCACCACTATACAATAGAAGGAGGGAGAGTGAGTGAGTCAATAGTCAAAAGCGCATCTTTTTCTTTCGTATGACAGATATTGCTTGAAAATTTGTCACTTAACAGCGACTAAGAGGGAGAGAGAGAGACAGTTCAGACCTGGCAAAACCAATTGTACGTGTTCAGACCGTGTCTAATCACTTTCTACATCTTAACTGTACTGTTTATACAGTGGAAAGAGAGGCTCCGTCTGAACAGTATAATCAGGACTGCTGGAATACAGGGAAGGTAGGGTATAACATAAAGCTCCGGTTTGTTACATAATTACTGTGCGTAGTACGTTTATGCAGAGCATTAGTATTTAGTTTCTATCTTTATCTTCTATCTCGTTGTTATGTAGTGGCTATTGAATCCCTTTCTCTCTGCTATAGTTCTTCCCCTCTCTCTCCTATAGTTCTTCCCCTCTCTCTCTCCCATAGTTCTTCCCCTCTCTCTCTCCCACTGTATATCTCCTCTTCTTTTTCTTTAGCCCCTATCCTTCTTTAGGTCCTTCTCTTCTTTAGGTCCTTCCCACACCAAATGACGGCTAGCAAGGCCTTTATACGAATGACGGCTGAAACCTGCGTTTATTGTACATCACCATAAAGATCCTAGTCTCCCTACCCCTCTCTCTCCCACCTTCCTCTCTCTGCCCTCTGGATGTATACAGTGAGCTTAAATAGATACCCCTCGGCCTCGTTTCTAATTCGATGCTTGAGCCTTTGATATATTCTCCATATGGGGGGGGGGACATGTTAATTGTTAATAAATCACCTCTTTTTTTCGATTTTGTTAATTAACGTTAATTAACAAAATTAACAAAATTAACAAATGCTAAAAGACTGTTCTTATTGGTTAATAATACGACTTTAACTGGTTTAATTTTATAGTTTAATGAATTATTTAACACATATATACCCAAACAAGGCCTTTTCCGATAACCAAAGTCCGACATACAGGTTTTTTGGCTCAAAATCGATAAAATTCCAAAAGTTACAAATATTTCAATTTAGCGTATAAAATCTCACTCTAACGTAATTTTTAAATTGGTAATCGATTCTTTGGACGTAATAAGATGATGTACAACGTTACTGTTGAAAAAAGAAATAAAATTTTCCCAAAATCAATTTTTTGGTCAAGGATTGAAAATTTGCTTCGCTACAAATCCTTGTGTTTTTTTAGAAAAATTTATTTTTGGGATATTTTTCGTTTTAAGGTAAATTCATGAGTCTTATTTAGTTTTTAGGATGCGAAAATGTGGATTAGTGTCATTTGACTTCAATTGCGGTTTAGTTTGGCTAGTATTTATTAACATTTACAAAATGGAATAAATCGCTGTAGAAAAGCCGTAATAGAGGTAGTAGGGGTATGTAAATCGTACAGAATGAACAACTTTGCTCGCAGAACAAGTGTTAAATACTAAAAATACGTGCTAAAGGGGATTTAGATGACATAAATGGCATTTGTTAACATTTGTTAACTTTTTGTTAATTTGTTAATAAATCACCTGTTTTCTCGATGTTAATATTAACAAAGTTAACAAAATTAACATGTCCCCCCCCCCCTCCATATCAATGATCTCCCATTTTGAGAGAGAGAGAGAGAGAGAGAGAGAGAGAGAGAGAGAGAGAGAGAGAGAGAGAGAGAGAGAGAGAGAGAGAGAGAGAGAGATGCATTTCTCTCTCTTTCAGTTAGAAGCTTGATACTTATCTCCCAGCATGCCTTGTGATCTTGAGAATGGGACAGCTGTAGTGAGACAGTGATCACTTAAATTGCTTTCTTTAATTGATACCTCTCTCACCATGATACTTTGTAGCATCTCATTTCCCTATCCCACGATAAACTCTCCTTGCCTTGCTCGACCCTATCTCACCGCGCCCGCCGCCCCGCACGATTTACAAATGTAAAGGAGGGTTAGGTTAACTTAACAACACTCTCCCAGGAATGACCCAACTTTTATCCATTCCCATTGGTGTCCTATACCTTCTCCTACTTCTCGTGGGTGTTCCCCTCCTCCTGCTGTGCAAGTTCCACTTTTGCTGCCGAAGCGATCTCTCCTCATTCCTCTACTCCGGGGGTTGCTCCATTGATCTTGTCCTCCTCTTTCTATCAATACCGACTTGTGAGTATACAATCCCTCCATTCTTGCGGCTCCTAACATTTGATTGATTCTCGCTATACCGGTGCTTTCCAACTAAACTAACTCTTCAACAGGTGTTTCTTATCTAATAGGCGCACCGTTTCTCTACTCCCTGGACGGATTTTGTAACTTTCACGGTTACCTATTTTCTGTTTTCACCGCTTCATCTGTATTCTACGGGTGCATGATCGTTGGACTGAAAACTGTTTTTCTGGCAAAGCCTTTTTTAAAGGTAAGACATAAGGAGACTGGAGAGAGAGAGAGAGAGAGAGAGAGAGAGAGAGAGAGAGAGAGAGAGAGAAAAACAAAGAGATAGAGAGAGAGAGAGAGAGATCCACACTGAATGGATAAATACCCATTATGCCTCATCTGTTTATTTAGTGGCTACACCATCACACTAAACGATCATTAACTACATAAATACACTGTATAACATCTCTCCTCCCTCCTTTTTATTGCCCTCTAGATTTCTCTCTTTCCTAAGAGAGAATCTCTCCACTCTCAAGCCGATCTTAAGGTCAAAGGGGGCGGGGGTCGAGGAAAGAAAAATTTCGTAGTCAGGTCTTCGTATCGAGCCGGACCTAGAAGTGACTATTTAGACACCGCCATCGCTAAACCTTTCCAATTCCACTATTTGCAGGTTGAGCGGCACGTGATTGGAGGATTTTGTATAGCCCAAGCATTTCTCCAGATCATTCTCTCCTCTCTACTCTTCTGGACTGGATCTCCAGGGTTCACAGAGGTAACGACCACCTGTACTACTACCAGCATCCTACATAAGGCAATCACCCTGGCAACCCACTCCCTAGCAACGGTTGCTATGCTGGGATGTATGGTGGTCGTTTTGAGGGAGATAAGGGCAACAAGACGTGTTAAAGGCCGGGTTTGGAGCCTTACCCCCACTGTACTTTGCATGTACCCTGCATTCCAAGACAGGTTCATTGATCAGAAGGTTATTGACAGAAGGCGGTGTTCAGTTAATATGGTGATTTTTGGAACTCTCTTCCTCGTTACCAAGACGATAGCGGCTGTGTTTTGGGTTGCACCACAGTTGCCATGGTCACGACATTTAATTATTTTTTGGGTCATTGGCTCAGTGGGAAATGGGGTGTTCTTTGCTGTCAGGTTGAGGAAATTCCAGAAGTTTGTCCTGGACCACTTGAGAAGAATTTTTGTGAGACTTAGAATTCCGGTTTATTTTTAAGAGGGTGTCAGTATGTATGTCAGTCTATCGATTATTTTCAGTTGAGATTTATTTTTGGCAAACTTACGTATTTCTCCTCTTTTCGCTGAAAAACAAAACAAGGGGTTAGGTAAACGGTTTGGTGACAGTATCTTCCTCATCCCAGCCTATTTTCTCACCGGGGCTAATGCAAGTTGGTTGGAGCATCAACACAACGTGTTTTGTTTAGAGAGAGGGTTGAACCCCCCTCGATGTTATTATTATATTCACCTTGCGAGAGGAGCTGGAAGATCCCTTAGACGAGGATGTGGTATTAGCAGCAAGCTGGGCAGCATTGAATATATCCTGTCGGAGAACGGGATCTTGGAGGAGTGATGCCAATCTGCTTTGTTGGCTCTGGTACTCTCGGACGTAGTCCATGTACGACTGAGGAGTGAGTTAGAATATAAAAGACGACTATAATAATAGGAGTTGGGAAGGTAGTAATGAAATTTGAGGGACAATAAAGATATCACGTAGATAGAACTTCGACATTTTGAAGTAGATCTTGTCCCAAAATATTATTTCTTACCCCATGTAGAAGAATATCTTTAGCAGATCCTTTGTCACCACCACTACCTCTCTCACTCCTCTCACCCCCTCGATCTCCACCCCTATCTCTCCGATCATTTGGACTCCTGCTCCTTCGTCGAGTATTGTTATCCCTGTCGAGATTCCTCCCTCCCCCAGCTCCCCAGGCCCTCCTGTTCCCCCTTTCGTCCCGATCACCGCCCTCTCGCCTTCCCCTTTCCTCTCGGTGCCCTGTGAAAATGAGAGTTAGAAATAAAAAATTGAGGAACCAATCGGAGCATGTCAAGGGCTATCTATAGCCCAAACTCGTAATATAAAGGAGTATCTGTCAGAGCATTGGCCTGACCCTATTCTTATTTCTCTCGGAGCGCTCTAGAACTTTGGTCAGAGCATTGGCCTGACAGAGGAGTATAAAAAACACCCCCCTGCTCTTGCACACACAACTCACGAGAAGGTCGGTGGTGAGTTGGATCAGATCTCCTGGGAGCAGGATCAGATCTCCTTGTAGGACCAGGTCTGTTGTCCCTTCTCTTCCTCTCCTCCCTGTTCCCTAACCTGTCTTCCATGGGGGCTCGAGAGGGTCGGTTTGTGCCAGGAGGTGCTGGTTCTCCTCCATCAAAGTACCTGAAGGGGAGGGGGGTGTTTAAAATACATAATATAAAGTGGGCGGTGCGGTGAAACATAAATAAGCCGGGATTAGAGAACGGGGGAGGGGGATTTCGTACGTGACTAAAACCACTGTTTACGTAAAGTAACGAAAATAGCAGAAGACGTCATGGCCAGTCCCAGTGCAAATGGACAATTCATTCTCATAACAAAAACAATGGGTAAAGGCTGGAGATAAACATAGTTTAAACCAGTTCATTGTCTCGACCACGTACAGCAGCTTCATTGTTTAGGCCACGTTCATTTCCTAGAAGGCTATTGATAGTAGTTCTGAGAGATAGAAGGCCCTAGTAGTTCACTATGGGGGGGTCGTCATGTTAATTTTGTTAATGTTTTGTTAATTAACAAACGACCCTTGGTGAAACATTAACAAAATTAACAAAATTAACAAAAATCGCGTTTTAGATGTTTTCAGTCGGTTTATAGTTGTTTTATAGTCCTAGGCATTTGAGTCAAATGCAGGAATTATTAGATAACCATGCGAGACCTTCACTAAAAGTATGCTATAGGTCCCTAAAATCACCAAAAAAAAGTTTACCACTTAAACTTCCCCAGAACATCTCTTAATTTGGCGTTAAATGGGTCTAATTGGCTAATAATGAATTGGGGGGGATCCCATGGTATACTTTGGTATACTTTGGCACTTTCCACAACTTTTTCAGCGATTTTCCATATACCAAAGTATACCAAAGTATACCAAGGTATACCAAAGTATACCATAAAAATTTTGAAAAAGGTAAAATTTAAGCGATAAGTTAACATAAATGACTAAATTTGTAAAACTACATCCTTATTTCTTTATAAGTTGGTAATATAACGCTTATTAAACCGATTTTTTCCCCGCCCGGTGAATGCCGAAGGCATTCACCCGGATGCCTTTTGTAAAAAGGCATAGGGGTTTAGAATTCGACAATTTTATTTTACATACTAGTGAAGTGTCACGCTTTTTATGTAACGTAACCCGCTCAGTTGCGAGGGACAACAGTGTTGCTCCTTCATCAAATACTTCAATGGCACGTTTTCAGGAAATGTGAGCCGCGCAATGTGGCACGCAATTTAGTGCTACTAAAACACAAAGATTTGTTCTATACGGTTTGAGTGATTTATAAATGATCGGAAATGTCTGTCCCGCCATGGTTATGAAAATAAAGGTTGGCGCCTGGCGGGGAAACATAGCATTATGAAACATAATGCAGTTATTCTTGTTACGTTTTTGTTACATCATCCGGCTAGTGCTTCTAGGCTTGCCACTCGGGTTCGATTCCCGGTGAAGGCAATTTTTGAAAAATTTTTGGAGACTTTACCAAATACTATTTGAACATTTTCTTGACTTTTTAAAAGTTTTTTTATCATACTCAAATGGGTCCCAATTTGTCAAACCCCAGTTTTCTGACTCACCATTTTATAGGTAATATTTTCCCTCGATTCTATGAATTTAGCCTATTTAGCACCATTGTCCAATTTTATGAGTCAAGAAAGTTTATATAAAATGTTTTAAAGCCTTAACTGTTGTAAATTAACACTTTAAAGTACTTTAAAGTTATTAAAAAGATATGGTATACTTTGGTATACTTTGGTACTTTCCACATATTTTTTTGGGATTTTCCATATACCAAAGTATACCAAAGTATACCAAAGTATACCATGGGATCCCCCCCAATGAATTCAAAATTCAAAATCGTCGTAGAAGGTCGTAATTGGTCGCAATCGTTCAGAAATATTATTCTAATCATCTTTAAATCATGATAGTGACCCAATTATGTAAAATTGGTGCCTTATTTGGTGTTAATTTGGTCAAATTGGGTCTAAATTGAGCAAAAATTCAAAATCGTTGTAGACGGTCGTGGTTGGTCGCAATCGTTCAGAAATATTATTCTTATCACCTTTAATACATATTAGTGACTCAGCTCTGCCAAATTGGTGCGTAGTTGGCCCTAATTGGGCCTAATTGGCTATAAGCTAAGCTTTTTTATGTTAAAACAAGAATGTCAATATTCGCCCTGACTGGGGAAACAATTTGAAACATCAAAATTCCTTCACCAACGTGTCCCTAAGGGTCTTCTGGAACACCTCTGAGCTTTGTTGCTTGCGGGTTGAGGGGCAACATGGTCATTTCCGGGTGTGTGTGCCACCTGTAACTTCAGGCAGAGCCTAATATTGTAAATAATTTTAGAATTAGAGTAGAGATTAAAATCAGGATACTAAAGTATGTAGTGAGGGGGTAGACAGTACTAGTCTACACTGTCTACTAGACACCCATGAAAAGTTCCTATCTCATTTGGTTAATTAGATAATTAGATGTATGCATATCCGTGTTTCATGGCTTAAAAAGGTCATACTATGACCGAACATGTTATGTGGCTTAGATCAGACCTGTGAATGATCCTGAGGCCCTGCTTGATACCCCTCATGCCCTACTAGATACCTTTCAGATGTAGCTAGAAACCTCTAAATCCCTACTAGGAACCACTCAGACCCCACCAGATACCCCTCAGAGTCTACAAGATGCCCCTGAGATTCTACTAAGTACCCTTCAGACCCCATAAAATGCCCCTTTAAGAGTTGAGACCCTTCTAGATACCCCTCCGAGCATCCTAGATACCCATATTATAGTTCTAGACACTCCTTAGACCCTGCTAGATATCACTCAGATCTTTATAGATAGGTACCTCTTAGACCCTGCTATAATAATATTGCCCGGCCGAGACAGATATTAATAAGGGGACTCTTAGGACTTAGACCCATAGATACTACTACAACGGCTGATTTTCTCCCATAAATTCATGGCCCATAGATACTACTACAACGGCTGATTTTCTCCCATAAATTCATGGCTTAAAAAGGTCATACTATGACCGAACATGTTATGTGGCTTAGATCAGACCTGTGAATGATACCCCTAATGCCCTACTAGATACCTTTTATCACTTGGTCACTAAAACAAATGTTAAAATACCCTGGGGCACGCCGTGCCCCTCCCCCCCCCCCCCCCCGATGATCATTGCTATTCGATTGTTGGATATGGATAATTTAGCAATAGCAGGCACAGAGTTAATAATTATTGCCACGAGCAGTCAGATGGACAGATAGACAGGCAGACGGAAAGACGGACATAAAGACAGATAGACAGACAGATAGGCTGATCTCTCCCTCTCTATCCATCTAACTCTTCTTTGCCTCAGCTCGATATAACCATTATGAAAAACAAAGCCATTAGCTTTGGCACGCCGATGCTTGAGTAAGAGACACATAAAAGAATGGAGAGATAATCCAAGGCAAAGAACGGACACGTCAGAGATGGCTAGTCACGGAGTGAGAGATATGGAGAGACTATAGAGAAAAAAGAGAGATAAAGATAAAGGGAGAGGGTCAACTCAAGCTCAACAATCGAGCATATCATACAACTTGAACAACTTTATATTTTCCCTGCCCAGATGATCGTTTTAGCACGTGTGCTCTGATTTTTAGACTAGTATGGGAGTTGGTAGCTAATATCGCTTTCTTCCCGGTGCATAATATTGATCCTTGTCAAGAGCCGTTCTTTTTTCTTCTAAATGCAGCATACAAACGAGAGTGTGTGAGAGAGAAAGAGAGTGAGAGAGAAGGAGTTTTGGACATCAGTAATATCATGCAGTTGAATATTTTACCAAAACATGAGTTGACTTCAACGCTAAATAGTGTGGAATAGTCGTTAGTAGAGACATACCCAGAGGCATTTATGGGAGAAAATCAGCCGTTGTAGTAGTATCTATGGGTCTAAGTCCTAAGAGTCCCCTTATTAATATCTGTCTCGGCCGGGCAATATTATTATAGCAGGGTCTAAGAGGTACCTATCTATAAAGATCTGAGTGATATCTAGCAGGGTCTAAGGAGTGTCTAGAACTATAATATGGGTATCTAGGATGCTCGGAGGGGTATCTAGAAGGGTCTCAACTCTTAAAGGGGCATTTTATGGGGTCTGAAGGGTACTTAGTAGAATCTCAGGGGCATCTTGTAGACTCTGAGGGGTATCTGGTGGGGTCTGAGTGGTTCCTAGTAGGGATTTAGAGGTTTCTAGCTACATCTGAAAGGTATCTAGTAGGGCATGAGGGGTATCAAGCAGGGCCTCAGGATCATTCACAGGTCTGATCTAAGCCACATAACATGTTCGGTCATAGTATGACCTTTTTAAGCCATGAAACACGGATATGCATACATCTAATTATCTAATTAACCAAATGAGATAGGAACTTTTCATGGGTGTCTAGTAGACAGTGTAGACTAGTACTGTCTACCCCCTCACTACATACTTTAGTATCCTGATTTTAATCTCTACTCTAATTCTAAAATTATTTACAATATTAGGCTCTGCCTGAAGTTACAGGTGGCACACACACCCGGAAATGACCATGTTGCCCCTCAACCCGCAAGCAACAAAGCTCAGAGGTGTTCCAGAAGACCCTTAGGGACACGTTGGTGAAGGAATTTTGATGTTTCAAATTGTTTCCCCAGTCAGGGCGAATATTGACATTCTTGTTTTAACATAAAAAAGCTTAGCTTATAGCCAATTAGGCCCAATTAGGGCCAACTACGCACCAATTTGGCAGAGCTGAGTCACTAATATGTTTTAAAGGTGATAAGAATAATATTTCTGAACGATTGCGACCAACCACGACCGTCTACAACGATTTTGAATTTTTGCTCAATTTAGACCCAATTTGACCAAATTAACACCAAATAAGGCACCAATTTTACATAATTGGGTCACTATCATGATTTAAAGATGATTAGAATAATATTTCTGAACGATTGCGACCAATTACGACCTTCTACAACGATATTGAATTTTGAATTCATTATTAGCCAATTAGACCCAATTAACGCCAAATTAAGAGATGTTCTGGGGAAGTTTAAGTGGTAAACTTTTTTTTGGTGATTCTAGGGACCTATAGCATACTTTTAGTGAAGGTCTCGCATGGTTATCTAAAAATTCCTGAAACGGGCACTTTCTTACGCAAATGCCTAGGACTATTATGTGTTTTTAGGTGTGTTTAGGTGTTTCTATCATCTCCCATGGCAGATATTTCATAGCTAGGATAATTGTTTGGATTTCATCAAAGGTTTTGAGGTAAGAAAAGGGTCATTATAACAAAGGAGGGGTATACGAGTAAAGAACACCAGTTTAATGTATAAATAGTGCGGTAATATGACGAAAATTTTTCGGCATAATCGTTCTAAAGCTAATTCCACTTCTAGGATACTCTATAGGGTCCCTAGAAACAACCCCTGAAGTTGTCGCAAGATCGGCGATAAAGAAATTGCATTAATTGGGCCTAATTGGTTACAGGGTGCTTTCAGCCTGAAGCCAAAACCATAAATACCCTTAAAATAGGAGTAGAGACAAAACCGAGGGCACTAAAGTAATCAGCGTCCTCGCATTAGTGGGGGTAGGTGCTGGAATTAAGTCTCTATCTCATCTGGTTAATTAGATAATTGGATAATCAGCTCTGCACATAGCCGTTTTTGGCCATATGGCTATAGCTATGTTAGGAAAGGAGTAGAGACAAAACCGAGGGCACTAAAATGGTCAGCGTCCTCGCATTAGTGGGGGTAGGTGCTGGAATTAAGTCTCTATCTCATTTGGTTAATTAGTTAATTGGATAAATAGATCTGCACATAGCCGTTTTCGGCCATATGGCTGTAGCCACTTAGGAATGGTTTAGAGACATTTCATTGGTGCCATCTTGTAGACAATGGCCAAGTTATGGGGGGTCGACGTCGGACTTTTAAGCTCTATCTCCAACCGTTTAGCCGTTATTTGGCTTTAAAGGTGCTCAAAATGAGCAAAAAACGGTAAAAAGCCCGATTTTGAGCACCTTAAAAACCAAATAACGGCTAAACGGTTGGAGATAGAGCATAAAAGTCCGACGTATACCACCCACAACTTGGCCATTGTCTACAAGATGGCACCCGTGAAATGTCTCTAAACCATTCCTAAGTGGCTATAGCCATATGGCCGAAAACGGCTATGTGCAGATCTAATTATCCAATTAACTAATTAACCAGATGAGATAGAGACTTAATTCCAGCACCTACCCCCACTAATGCGAGGACGCTGATCACTTTAGTGCCCTCGGTTTTGTCTATACTCCTATTTTAAGGGTACTTATGGTTTTGGCTTCAGGCTGAAAGCACCCCCTGTAACCAATTAGGCCCAATTAAGGCAAGTTCTTCATCGCCGATCTTGCGACAACTTCAGGGATTGATTCTAGGGACCCTATAGAGTACCCTAGAAGTGGAATTAGCTTTAGAACGATTATGCCGAAAAATTTTCGTCATATTACCGCACTAGTGGCGGGTCAAAAAAATTCACAAAAAAATTCAAAAAAATTTTTGGGGAAAAAATCCTGCCACTAAATCGGGGTGCCACTAAATCGGGGGCCATTAAATCGGGGTCCGACTGTATATCAGTGTTGATTGGATGGGTAGTACGTATAATATTGTCAAAAATAACGCAAATGATCTATTAAAGCGGGATTAAAAGCTTCAAAAAGACTTAAAAAAGCTTCTTTTTTTTTGTTAATAATGTTAATAATGTTAATAATGTTAATAATGTTAATGTTAACATTTTAAAAATTTTCATGAAACATTAACATTAACATGACGACCCCCCCTTCACTATTTGAGCTTTTAATTTTGTTGTAGCAGCTGTGACATTGCGACCCTTCTGTAATTTGTTGATTAAGACCAGTGTCAGGATTGTTGGGGGGGGGGGTCACACACCATGGTAAGAGGGGTATATCCTGGATTATTAGAGGTTATATTGGGGAATTCAATTGGATGTGAAGAGGATTGAAGAAACGGGTATTATAAACTAAACGTACGGTTCGGGTGAGGCTCGTCTATAGCTGTTATCCTTGTAAGAGCTGTATGTAGTTTTAACCTCGGACGGAGAGACGGGCTCCTCTTTCCTTCTTACCGCTCTAAAAATACATCGTCAGAGACCAACACACACTCAAACAGACAGACTCATGACACACAAACTAACAGGGAGAGAAAATGCATCAACAATAATCCATTTCATAAAATAAACACACACAAATGCGATTTATTTCCAGTTGTTTTTTAGCCAGCAAGTAATTAATTTCAGATATATCAGTCATGGTGTGATTGCTAATTATTTCCCAAATCTCAGAACTCACATTTTGTTTGGATGTGAAAAGCAAATGCTGAAACATCGTGCTTTGATCGCGCGCCGCGCAAAGACTTACCGCGCCCGCCCTCATTCCCAGTGTGTGTCGTCTCAAGTCTGTGTGTGATACTTTAATACCAGTCCGCAAGGTGTGCTTCTAACTAGCCGGCGGTGACGACACTGTTTGTGATTGTCCCTATTTCTAGTGTCTCTAGGCCGGGCGAAATCAAGTGTCTATAGTTGGAGAAATGTCTATAATCGGCGCGGCATTGTCTATGATTCGATAATTGTCTATTATAGCAATGTCTATGATTCGAAAATTGTCTATAATACCAATGTCTATGATTCAAGTGTCTATGATTCAAGAAGTGTCTATAAAGTCCCTGGAGAGATATATCCGGTGAGGAAGAAGGGAGGTGTTGTTGTTCAGGATACCTTGCTGCACTGGATGAAGGTGAGGAGGAGGATGCGATGATGGGAAGGTGGGCTTCGGGATCCTCGCAGTTAGACCATAGAGAACACAATTCAGCCGCACATGTTGGTTCTACCTCCTGAAATAGGGAGGGGGTTACTATCCTTCTGTTGCTTCCTCTATTTATATCTCTATCTCTATCTCTATCTCTATCTCTATCTCTATCTCTATCTCTATCTCTATCTCTATCTCTATCTCTATCTCTATCTCTACTCTCTAGACTCTCGAATCTCTCTATGAACCAATGCCTGTCTCTATCTCTATCTCTATCAGTGAGAGAGAAAAAAGCAGGGAGATAGAGCTGAGAAGTGGGACTAAGCTAAGAGGAAACTGAGAGATGAAAAGAACGAGGAAGAGGGAGGTCCATGTCCCATGAACACTACTGACTAGTCAGTAGTCATACATTATTCAAAAGTGGGCTGAAGGAGACAGCACGCAGTCTGAACATGTAAAGTTGTCTCTCTTACCTGTCCATCTCTGCTTATCTTGACTTGTTTGTATTCGTTCCATCTGTTCTTCAAATGAGCTGTTTTGGTGAACTCGAGTGCAGTCCTGGGAGAGAAAGTGGTTACTGATAAAGTGGTTACTGATAAAGTGGTTACTGATAAAGTGGTTACTGGGAAAGAACGACAGAAAGAGAGAGGGGGAGGTATATAGATAGATAGACGGTCTAGACAAGTCTAGACATGTGTGGATGTTAGATCATGATACAGGTTAACATGGTTGAAACAAGTAACGGTTCCCATCAACTATGTGCACGTGGGTAAAATGAGAGAGAGGGGAAGAGAGAGGGAAGAGAGAGGGAAGAGAGAGGGAAGAGAGAGGGAAGAGAGAGGGAAGAGAGGGGGAAGAGAGGGGGAAGAGAGAGGGAAGAGAGAGGGGAAGAGAGACAAGAATGGAGAAAGTAAAGCTTGGTTAAGTGGGCAATATCTCAACTACTATAGATCATATAAGTGGCAGCTTCCTAGTTCTCCCGTAGTAACCATGGAGAAAAGGGGGAACACCTAACCAACAAGATCATTTCACTTCAAGAGTTTATTTCTTTTGCTTCTTGTTTGACTTGGAGTTAACATTAATTTTGGTAATTTAACAACAATGATTCCAATTCTAGTTACTACCGATGGCTATGATGATAACTATCATATTCATCCTCATCCCACTGGCTGTAGGCAACGACCAGCAGCTCCACCAAGTGACAATACGTAACGCTACAGCTAGCTCATCATACGGTATTTACCCTCCAAACTTTGCCATTGATGGTTCAGAATCAACATTTTATCACTCTTTGGAAAGCAGTGAATCCGAGTGGTTAAAACTGGAGCTGGAAACTAACAGCACGGATATTATCCGGCAAGTTGTCATTATTAACAGGTAAACATATCAGTTGTTATGTTCTAACCCCCCTTTTTTACTGGGTGCGGTGAGAGAGGCAACTTATTCGGTACTTTAGCCAATCAACTATTTTTTGGTAAGGGGAGTATACACTGAAAATATCAAACAAATCCAAACAAAAACTACATTTCGCAGGCGAGAATATAGTTCAAGTATCCGTGACCGACTGCTTGGAACAACAATCATCCTCCTTGGCACAACAACCAATACAACATGTGGGAATATAACAGAAGTCCCCTCAGACTGGATCTCAACAGTGGAGTGCCCTCCTACTGAAGCTGTTGATGGAGTGCTCCTACTAGACGAGGTTCCTTTATCAGAAAAAATGATTGAGATGAATATTGCAGAAGTAATGGTGTATGCAGAAACAGCGGAAACAGGTAGGTGGATTGTAAATTAGAAACGTTATTAGTGTTACATCGACAAATAATACTTATTCTTCTCCCCATGGACGCAAATGTTTAATTAAACAAGACTGCACTGACCACTAAATTCCATTCAAGACCAGTATATTCCAATATCCTCACAGTTAAAATAATTTTAATAAAATATGGCACCCTCCCAAGTCCCAGGTTGTCCTAATTTGGTTATTGATGGTTCAACCAGCGACACATGGAGCGGTGAAGAAGGAGACGTGGTAACTATAACGTGCCAAAAGAAACATGTTGTAATAGGAAGTGCAGTGATAACATGTCTAGAATCGGGGAAAACTCCAGAATGGAGTAGTGAGGCTCCTAGTTGCATGAAAACAGGTAATAAACAGGTTAAGTAACGCCAGAAATTTTATCGGTTAAGTTATTTGATAATCTGTTATGTTAGTCCGAATTTTGTTGAACCATGTACTGTAATGTGAGCTTCGTGTTGTACTAAAGTAAAGGGACTTTAGTACAACACAGCCCTTCGTTTGTTGTTGTTGTTTGTTCAAATCTAGAAAGGGGATAATATTGGGCGGTGTGTCCCAGTGTACTCACAAACTGGTGTTGTTGCGATATAATAATTCCTTTTAAGGAGTTTGTTTTTCAAATTATTTCCAAAAGGAATAATTGTCCCACATGACAGGCAAATGTTTTCAAATTTTACGCAACCGACAACTTTTTCATATCAGTCACAGACCGACATGACAGGCAACATCTGACGATGTACAACACCGATCACACCGACATCAACCATTAACTAACTAACTAATTAAACATTACTAACTTGTCAAGCCACTGAATTTTGAAGTAGTTAGGGAGGAGTCGTAGGACAGGTGTGCTGCCCACTACCCAGTGAACATCACCCTTGTTGGGGCGGGGCATGGACATCATTCGTGCTACACCCTGGAAAATGTGTTGACGTTGAGTGTTGACGCTAGATCTAAAATGAAGCTCCGATATAAAAAGGTGAGGTGAGTTCAGAGTTATACAGATCGATCACCTCTCGTATTTCCCCTAAGGCCTAATTCCCCACTAACTCAGCAGTCAGCTCTCCCCTAATCCCCCACCAACCCCTATTAGATCCCCACTAACCCCCTGCATTTCTCTTTCATAACCAACCTGGAAAGCGCCGCTTTCTCGAACACTAAAGATCAGGATAACGTGTTTGGTGTGTCTGAATGCTTCAACTAACATCGTCTCATTTCGTCGGGGAGTTGCCCACACACTCTGCAAGATAGGGAAATTAGGACTATTGTTCCTATAAGAAGAGAGTTGGACAAGTGAAAATCATTTGACATTTGAAATTTGAACTGAATATTTCTGGTGCAAAGAATGAAAATATGTGTGTAACTTGATATTGCATGAAATGTAATCCGTTTTTATTTCACTGCCAACAATTGTTTTAAAACTTCTAGTGACAATCAGAAATTAAAAAAAAACTCCTCCCGTAGAAGTGTCAAATAATGTTAGTTCTCTGTTTTTCATTTCTCATTTAGCCCACATACAAATAGGAACTGTGATGCAACGGGAAACTTTGAAAATCCACTACTGATACATTTCTGAAACAACTCACTATTTTCCATCCGAAACGGTCCCATCAAGTACAAACCCTCGATTAAATAGTACATACTCTCAACAGTATCTGGCTTTTTAGCTAGCACAACACCACTCAAAACTTCACAAATCTGATGAACTTTCGTCAGTAAAATCCGCTGAATCTCCGAGTGAAGTGCTGGGTTTTTGCCAAGTTTTACTACACACTGAACCACAACCTTCTTTTCCGTTCTGGGTGCTAGTGAAATATTGATCCCTGTTATTGGGCTTGATACAACATCATCTTCCTCATTTTGTTTTTCCCCTGGACCAGCAACAACCCGATTGGTTGTCATGACAGTTAGAAAATCCAATAAAACCTCAGCCAGACTGATCAAATGTTTGGAGTTGGTTTCCGTTAGTTGGATCTTCCGGAATGCCCTGCAGCACTTCTCCAGAGCTGCCCCAAATGGGACCCAGAAAGATGTCAGGTTGTTGGAGCATATCCTTCAGGTGAATCACAAGGTCTTCAGTTGATGCTGCAAGGGTGCTCGTATCCAGGTTGGGCAGGGACAGAAAGTGAGATGTTGATCGGAGGAAAGTGAGGGCTGTGTCAGTTAGATTGATGTGATGGGGTGTTACAATCATTGGGGAAGGGGTGGATGAGGAGGAGGATTCTTGGGAGGATGACGTCACACGGAGTGCTGCTGTTTTGTGGAGAAGTTGGAGTCGCTGGACCTCCAACCATCTGATATATTTCTCGTCCCGGTGAGTGCGGTGCTCCCACGCTTGGGAGACTGATTTAACCCATAGTTTGAGGGGAATCTCGGGTGGTTTGGAGCGGATAATGGCGATTGAGATTGCTAGTTTCATTGTGTTTAACTGCCATTCGGCCATGTCTTGCTACTAAGTGAGGTGTGTGTGTGAGCGTGGGAGGAAAAGAGAGATGTACATGCGACAACAACAAAACAATAACCAACACAATACATGTATTGTGTTTGTTGCTGTTTTTGCTTTGACCACATGTGATTAAAAAAGGGCATGGCATGACAGGACAAAGCAAAATGGCTAACTTTATCTTCTTAAATACTCTCCGATGAGCCTTTTTTTAAAAAGCACAAAAAATAATAAGTTACTCACCTTCTCCATGGAGATGTCAACGTTGTCCTGATTGTTACTTTTAATAACAAAGTATCGGGCATCCAGGTTGTGCCAGTCCGGTTTAGATACTGAAATATAGGGTTTTGTAATATTAGAGGCGGGGTGTTAGGAGTTGTAGTTGGACTGAATTCGATGTTGAAAGAGTGCACATTGAAGTTAGAGCAATAAATACAATAGAGTATTATTTTCACAAACGTGAAAATGATTTTATAGACACTAAACAAGTTTTTCTTACATCGTTTGGAGATTGAAGCAGTGCTGGATAGATCACTGGCATAGCTGTTAGATCGAGATCTACTGTGTCCTGGTGCGAGGATCTTCTTACGCCCTTTATCCGTCGTTTCTTGGTCTGTACGAAAAAGTATGTCTGGATAAAGTTCAGGTTAATGTTGATAACAGAAAGTAGATGAGCTTTAGTTGGCTACTCTAATATGGGGGGAGGGGGCTCTAATTTTTATCATTGTTCATTTTGGATCAAAAATGGATCAAACACATCTATAGATCACATCAATCAGTTATACCCCACAAAACTATAACACCTCTCTCTATACCTCTCTGACCTGAAGATTCTCCGATAATATCATCACCAAGAATATCATCCAGAACCATCTCGGAGTTGGTGTTAACAATATCATTGTCATCGTGCTCAGGATCCATCTCATTATCCTCTTCGTTGACTTCCTCCTTGACTACAGGCTCCTCCTCTGATTTCATCTCCGTATCTGACATGCTGCTACTACTGAGCGAGGTGATGATGATTATATCCCATGTAATGGGGAGTGGGGACGGGGATAAGGGATCCGTTTGGACAAGCTCAATGGGGAAATTTGACAGCTCGGCACAGGCTACGCAAGTAAAACGCGGACAAAAATATTGCAAAATTGAAACATTTTCAATTTAAACGCATTGCCGGCCACACTTTCATATTGTAGCACTTGACCAAGCAGGGTCAAGAGTCAAGTCAAGCCAGAAATGGTTCAAAAGGACACTGGACAAGGTTTGTGAAATGCCGCGATTTAAAAAAAAAGGTCAAGTGAAAAAAACCCAGAAAAACTGTTTTGGGTTTTTTAATTGAAATTAAAGCGCGCATCAAAATGCATCGTAAATGAGTTAAATTTTCGCGCGCTACATTTATAATGACATTTGGCGCTGTACTTTAAAATGTGAAGAAACGTCGGGACGCGGATTTTTTCTTGTTTCTCGTTTTTTTCTTTTTTGTGTCTCTTTTCTCCTTTTTGTCGTTTTAAACTCTCCCTTTGGCTTCTCTGGACCTCTGACTGAGGCAGAAAGTACTTCAGCTATGCAGAAACTCGATGGAGATACCATTAAGTCGGTATGTAGCGGCCAGGTGATTACATCTCCATTTTCCATCGTCAAAGAGCTCCTAGAAAACGCTCTGGATGCTCGTTCTACCATCGTTGATATTCGGCTGGTGAGTGGAGCGATGGGTAATAGTCAATAGTGATATGTATACATACTTAAAGTTAAAGCACCGATTTTATCAACATTTCCGATGTTATGTAAATTGTAATTGAAAATGTAATGCCAAGAGACCCGTGCCTGATTTTGTTTACAAGCTCTTTTTCTTTTATTTTATTAAAAAAACCGTCGGGGCGCGGGGAAGGAATGTCCTAATTTATATTTCTTAGGAGAAATACGGCCTCGAAAAGATAGAAGTACGAGATAACGGCAGTGGAATACCTCTTGATGATAGACACACAGTTGCCCTACCCCACTTTACATCCAAACTGAGGACATTTAACCAGATCAGCGAAGTCCCAACATACGGGTTCCGGGGCGAGGCGGTGGCAGCAATTTGTGCGGTAGCAAACCTTCAAATGACTACTAAAACGGATACCGATAATCTAGGTAATTGTAGGTGGAACTAGATGGCTACTTCAGACTAGAGTACCCGTTTGCTGGGAACCCGTGACCTGGTTAATGATAATTTATCCTCATATAACCGGTGACATTTGTGTTTGATTTTTAAAAGATAACCGCGCATGTGAAATTAATCAATTTTGATGCGCATACCACACGTTAACATGTGATGTGACGCGCAAAAACATTCCGTGCACGAAAAAGGGGGGGGAGTGACAACTTCAAAAAATCCGACTTTACTATCATACACATTGGGTTTTTGAAAAACGGCCATTACAATTTTGGCGAGGCGGGTAAATCATTTACTGTAGCGCGCGAATTTCCCCAAAAAGCGCTGCTTCTTTACGCCGCGCGCGGAACCTAAAATTACGCGCGCAGTGTAAAATTTTAAAATTCATTGAAAATTTCCTCTCGTTCGCGTTTTATGTCGCCAAAAAAAAGTCGACGAAAAATTCCAAATTCGTGAATTATAAGAACTCCGGTCAGTTCTCATCTTGCCAATTCGTTTTCCGGGAACCCCTGGCCAAAGGACATTAAAATTCACATAACGACCAAGTTTCATATCGATTGGATAAGATTTTGGGTGGCTACGGTGAAAAATATCGTATTTTTGGCATTTTTAACTTTCCCGACGCGATTTACGACCCTTCAACATTGAGTTACGGGAAATCGCTATCAAGTAAAATGAAGTTCAAACGATTCTCTTTCCCCACTATTGCGTTAGTTTTTTGATTTAGAGCCGTTTTCAGGGTCTTAAAAGCGTTTGAAAAATGTAAGTATTTTTGGCGCAATGACGTCACCCCGTGACGTCACTGTTGTAAAGATCGGATCAAAAATCTGAGCCCGTACTTACACCCGCCTTGGTCCAAAGTACCAGTGTACAAATTTTCAGGGGTCTAGCTCAAAAACTGTAGGAGGAGTAGGGAGAAAACAATTATCGGACTAACATTTTGGAAATTATTATATGGATTGATATTACCCCTTCAAAGATAGGGGATGGCACTCGACCGATTACGAACAAATTATTCTTCCTTGGTTACGAAGTCACCCATATACCGGGACGCTCACGCAGAGGGGCAATTTCATAATTCATTACCAATTCTCCACCCCAATTCCCTCAGCTAGAACGTACAAGTTTGACCCATCCGGGACTATGAGTGAGGTTGGTGTGAGTCACAATGCTACAGGCACTGTCTTCGTTGTAACTGACCTCTTTGGAAAGATACCCGTGCGGAAAAGTTACTATCAGGTAGATCAGTTGGTTAAAACATTCCATTCTCTTGTTTTACGATTTATTTACGGCACCCCACTCCAAATAGAAAGTACCTCATAGGATCAAGGATCCCTCTCCCTAGTGCCCGATGTCCAGCCGTTGATAACAATATATCTCCCATGCAGGGTAAAAAAGGAAAAGACCAATTGTCCCTAGTGGAGACATTTCTCCGTGGTACGGCCCTTTCCAAACCGTCAGTTCGTCTGATACTCCGACACGATAAGCACGTGATTTGGCAACATACATCGTCCCGGGATCTCCGTGGGGCGGTGGTGTCTGTCTGGGGCAGTGTGGGAGATATGGTGGAGATTGTTGTTAAAGACAGGTGAGCAGGGGAATAGGGGGAGGAGAAGATATGTTAGGAAAATGGGGATGATATATAAATAGAGCGAAGGGCCCTTCCGTCGAGGGGGGGGGGGGTCGCGATTTTGTTTAGTAAATGTGCTGTTGTATTTATTATTACCTTATGGCTTATACATCCATTCCTTTCTCTCTCGTCAGGACCTACGCAGTAGATGGATACCTCTCTCCAACCCGGACCCACGCCCGAAATACGCCCTACACGATAGTTAATAACAGAGTTGTCAAGTTCAAAGCCTTGGAGAAGCTCCTTAGGTTCATTTGGGGAGGGCCAAACCCATTGGGTGTCCTAAGGTAGGAACATCTAACCGAACCTGACCAGCTCAAGAAAGCAGGGTCTGATGGCTTTAGACAATAGTCACATTGATACAGCATTTACTGAGTCCTATTGAATACAATCCAGTATGTACAATAATATGCTGTATTGTGTATTTACACTGTCATATATCTTACTAAATTCCACCTCTCCTCTCTATTCCAGGTTCCATATAGACCCTGGATTGGTCGATGTAAACGTTGAAGTAGATAAATCTATTGTCTACATCCAGAAGGAAAGAGAAATTCTTGAGCGAGTTGAGAAGTGTGTCAGAGAGATGGTGGGGAAACCATCATCCGCTGCTGGAACCGATCGAGTTCAGACTACAAAACCACAAACCAGCCAACAACCAACTACTGCTCCCTTAGCCCCTGCTACGCAACCTCACCGTGTAACTCCGTCGACTGAAGAACAGGAGTCACCATCACCACCTCCTCTTGAGAGAATAGAGTTCATTGAACCAACCAACTTGGGGAACAAACATGGTGATAGAGCCAAGTATTTCTCTCCTGAGTCTCCCGACCACTCCTCTCCAGAGGGGAAGTCTCAAAACTTGGAATCTGATTTGTCGCTATGGGAACAGCTGGAGGAGGACCTAACTAAAGATGATGTGGAACTGTTCAGTCCCGTTGAAGTTGTTCAGCCTAAACAAAAACCTTTCTCCTCCCTCTCCTCACCCCCTCGGCAGCTACTCACAATCTCTCCTAACTACTAAACCTCCCACCTCTAAACGCCCTATCCACAAGTCGGCCTAAATCCCTCAAGGTCGACCCCCTCTAAATCATCCTCCTTCCTAGTGTCCTGGTCTAAAGGGAAACCAACCATCAAATCACCGGAGTTGCAGTTGCCACGGAAACGCGACAAGAGTATATCACCGGGAACACCCCCGGAAAAACGTCGTAAAGTGGCCGGGGAGAAGATCCGGACTCTAAATTGGATACCCATTACATCAAACAATCCTGCTTGTTCCCGGTTGAAAAACAGGAAACATTTTACCCAAGAGCGTACAAAATTTCCAACCAAGATCCCAAAACCACCACCTCCCCAGATACCCTCCCCAAATTTAGAGCAGCTAAAAACAGGGTGGACAGTAGTTTCACGTGATTCCATCCACTGTGTTTCAACCCACACAGAGCTCAGGAAGTGAATCTATACCACAAGCTTCTCAATTCGCACACCCTCAAAATCGGGCCGACTGCCAGGAACTGGGAACTTCGAGCAGGAGATATCGGTCATTCTACCATGATATTCCTACTATCACTACCGAGATCACATGACGAGATCACATGCCAATCCCACGTGGTACACCCTGGCATTACAATTAACGGGATCAGGATTGTGTACGAGAATGATGGGTTGTTTAGGGTGGTTGGTGTTTGTGATGAGGTGGAAGAGTTTGGGAAGAGTGACGTCATAGAGACTCTCCAACTCGTTGCCAAGCAACCAAATGAGGTTGTTGAGTCGACCCAAGGTTTGAGCGGTTTCGAGGCGGTGAGGTGTGATAAAGTGAGGGGGTATTTGAGGCAGAGAGCTGTTAGGATGAGCAGGGCCTTTGCAGCTTTCGATGTAACACAAGTTGATGTTTTTGATTTATATACGAATTGTACGGATAAGGTTTGTCTGTGTGATAAACCGGTTAAAAAGACGATTTTTAGAGCTAGTTGAGACTATTTTATAACTTTTTATAGAATTTTGAATTCATTTTTAAACTCTTTGTTAAACTATGCTGTGTCTTGAGTCAAGTGCAAGTGTGTGCATTGTGTATGCACTATGCAGTGTGCTGTTCAAAAGTTGTACAAAGCTAATATTCCAATTATTTTCAAGTAGCAAGAGATGGCCAAAGTTCAGATATCTAATGTCAATGTTCTGGCAAACCCAGCCCCTTTCTCTGACCCGTTCCAATTTGAAGTTACTATCGAGTGCATCGACGACCTACCGAATGGTGAGAAATCAATATATTGAGATGTCAAATAAATAAAGAGTTGCTGTACATTTGATTTAGCAAATAGCACTGAATTCAATATATCACCCTCCTCTTCTACTTCCATCCCACTTAATTAATCTTACATCCCCTCACCTTCTAGCTCTACTCTTCTCCACTCCACTACTCCCCCTTCCCAGATATTGAGTGTAAAGTAGTGTACGTCGGTAGTGCTGAGTCAGAACAATACGACCAAGTCCTTGACTCAATCCTTGTCGGACCAGTTCCCGCTGGCAGACACATGTTCGTCTTTAAGGTACGTGTCATCTCTCTGTTTCCCGCCAAACACCCCGCTCTTTGTTTGAAACTGCGCTTAACCAGCACAATTTCTTTGTTTCTAACCACCCTTCTATTTTTAGGCCGATGCCCCTGACGCCTCCAAAATCCCGACTAATGACATTCTGGGTGTGACAATAGTGCTGATTGTATGTAGTTATCTGGGGAAGGAGTTTGTGAGAGTGGGATATTACGTCAATAATGATTATTTGGACAATGAATTGAGGGAAAACCCTCCCGATATTCCCCAGCTCGATAAGGTTCGTGCTGTAGACCCCCAGAAATGTAGACCTGCTCGCGCGAAGAAGCGGGAGTCGAGCCGCGCGCGCCTTCCCGGGAGAACCTAAAGCGCTGACAAGCGATCGAGCAATCTTTTTTGATATCCTTCATATCCTGCAGGTCCAAAAGAACATTCTAGCTTCCAATCCCCGAGTTACAAGGTTCAAGATTGATTGGGATGGTCAAGAGGGGCAGCAGGAGCAGCAGCAACCCCAGGACCAGCAGATAATGGCTGAACCACAGATGCAACACAACCAGGTTTGTGGGCTTATGAAATGTCCTGTTTTATCTTGTACAAAGCACATCACACAAAGCATATTCATCCGTCTGTGGCCTAACAAATTCATGTCGAGCAAGGCAAACAGATTCATGTTCTACCAGTTCGATTTCATCAACAGTTTGATTTTCTCACTTTCTGAAATTCTGTCTCTCTTTCAGCCATCCAGTTCGCATCACCACGATGAGCCTATTGTGCAAGTTCCCCCAGTCGAGATGAGTATGGATGCCATGGCCTTCTGAAGACGAATCACAATAATTTAACTATAAAGTGTTGAAAAGAAAGACTTGATTGAAAGGGAGATAGAGGGTGCTAATTGTTTATTTACCAGCACCTTCAGACAAATCTAATAAATACGCTATACGAAATCTAGCAGTTTCATCCTTCAAATTAACATGAAACATCCTTCCATTGTGATTGAAAAGAGAGGCCGAGGTTTTGCGAGTTTTCTCCAAGTCCGCTTGATATTCTGTAGATGTCGTTGCATCTTCTTTTTGTTATTCATAATTGAAATATAATTCCAATTGAAGAATATCCGACTTATGAACTTGACTTCTGAAGAAACTTCCCGGATCAAACCTTCCGAAGAGAGCAAACGACGTCATAGCGGACTTCACTGACCGACGCGCACACTCACTCACTACTGACAACAGTGCGCTTTCAATAATAGCACTGAGATTCGCGCGTTACGTTCAGTTCCCATTGTTTTGGGGTGGTGCAGCATTGGTTACAGCAATGCTGCCTCTCTCCCGCCCAATTATATCATGATAGGGGACCAATCTGATATTTTGTGATTCGTCCACGATGGTAATATGTATTCCTTGTACTATCGATATCAGAAAATCCACTATCCCCCTGTTTCAATGATCGTTATTGAAAATCAGAAGAAAAACGCTCGGATTTTGGAAGATGATAACATGATACAGTAATTCTAAACTCACTCTCAATACAGATGTGAGCACTCAACACTCACATAAAGATTCTCTTATACCCAGTAAACCCATTTGATGTCCTTAGCTTACAAATTCCCTTTTTTTCAATACACGGAAAAAATAAAACAGTTGTCCCTTGCACTATAATAATGCTCCAGAAAAAAAAAGTTTATACACACTCTCTCTAGTAATATAAACACTAAATATATTGTAACATAATTGTTTTAGGCTCGCTGTAAGAAGCAGAAACAGAACAAAAAACGCAAAGGGAGATGTGTAGTCGACTAGTAGCAGAAGGCGGAATACTTTCATTATTTTCGTATCATTTTCTGAAAAATGGAGGGTGTTAGGAAAATATGCAGGATGTGCAGTTGGTATATCATGCTTCAGCAGGCAAGAAAATATGCTAAATATGGCCGTGAGTATTTGGGTTGAACGGTGATGACATGATGGAAAGAAGGAAATAAAAAAGTGGTATGACAAATGGGGAGAGAGAAAATGGCGATGTCAGAGCTCTACAGAATTATCGTTCATCCTGAGGTCTGATGCATATATCTCAGATGGGGGAATCGGTGCTCCGTAATAGTGCAGATCTGGCTGTCATTTATTTGTGATTGCTGCGTCTGGAGGAAGGCTGTCGTATCTGTTGCAGTCTCTGGAGATCAAATGACGAAAGGAAGCTATATTGCTCTTGGAGTTGTAAATTTGCTCAGAAATCAGGCTCTCTCAGGTTCTCTCTCTGCACCTCCTAGTTGTTATTTTGTTGGTTGTTCCTCCCAAAGAGAGGGAATAGTCCCTGTTGCTGGTAATCCTCGGGACCGGGGGGAGTGGCCGGGATCATTCTTTGGGGGACAGAGGGAGGAGGGGGTCCTGCCCGGGGCACCATTCTCCTTGTTACCATGGGTGGTGTGGGTGTTCGGCCATCAAACTCTGTGACGTCATCCAGGTCAAGAAGCAGCTGGGGGATCATCAAGTGTTGGTGTGTGTGTTGAATAAATCATGTTCATATGGGAGATTTTTAGAGGAGCTCTAAAACGAACGCTGCGGGTAAATCTTTCCCGAGAAAGGGGAGAATTCTATCGAAATTACCCCACGTAGAGGTAAATATGTAAAACACGGGAGAGAATCCTTTATTTAATTTGTCGTACCGCAGCATTAAATAGATCGTGTGATTTACAGTAGGCATTCGATGGTACTGCATCGATCGAATGTTCGAGTTATTGTTGTCTGGTGTGAGTGAATTGGAGGCGAATGACTCTTGAGTGTGTGTGAGATTGAGAGAGAAAGTGAGAAAGAGAGAGAGAAAAGAGAGAAAAGAGAGAGAGAGAGAGAGAAAGAGAGAGAGAAATAGAGAGAGATAGAGTTTGAATTAGTATCACAGGGAATTAGTTTACACATTCTGTGCGTACACGCACAGACACAAAAATCAGCAAGATTCCATGGTAGCACAGCAGAGCAGATTACTTCATGCAGCGAGAGTCAGAAATGAGAAAGTAAAAAGGAGCGAGTGAGAGAGAGAGAGATATAGAGAGAAAGAAAGAGAGAGAGAGAGAGAGAGAGAGAGAAAGAGAGAGAAAGAGAGAGAGAGAGAAAGAGAGAGTAAGAAAGAGTAGTTTGAGAGAAAGATATCATCTTTGTAGGAGCTGCATAATCACAATCAGCAGAAATCAACCAAAGCACACACATATTCCTTACACAGTATGTCAAAAGATAGGGCAGGGTTGACCCTTGTTAATTGCCGCCCATACTAATTTTCATTGCCTGGAGAAGTGGGTTAATTGGGGTTAATTGGGATTAATTAGTGGTTAATTGGGTAGTGGTTTAATTGGGTAATGGGTTAATTGGGTAATGGGTTAATTGGGTAGTAGTTTAATTGGGTAGTGGGTTAATTGGGTAGTGGGTTAATTGGGTAGTGGGTTAATTGGGTAATGGGTTAATTGGTAATGGGTTAATTGGTTAGTGGGTTAATTGGGTTAATTGGGTAGTGGGTTAATTGGGTAGTGGGTTAATTGGGTAGTGGGTTAATTGGTGGTTAACTTGGTAATGGGTTAATTGGGCCTGGTTGGTTGTTGGTTAGAAATAATTTGAAATTTGATGCCAACCTTCCCAAATATATTTCCTGGCCAAGATATTTCCTGCCCCCCCCCCCCCCCAAACATCATCGTAATATGTTTGCACATTATACCTCCTATATATCGGACATTGGCACCTCTTATTTTATGACACATATCGTGATATATACCTCCATTATACTTCGAACATCATCACCAAACTATTATTGTCATCTGATAACCAATCATCTAAGTGTCTTTGAGATGTGCCGACCGAACTACCATATTCCAAGCACCGGGATGATATCATAACATACACCCATGTAAACCACATTCCAACAGATCATATATATATCGGACAGTCCCCCCATCTCTGATCATGTATCTATAATTTCCCTTCCTTCTTCTCTCTCTATCTCCCTACAACAACAATAACAGTGCTTTCGTCAACTGTTCACACTCAACTCAAAGAACAACAAACTAGAAAGATACACCGATGAAGTCACTTGAGTATCCACCTACATGCACACAATGATGAACTATCACCAGGGTCAAACATTAGTTTTACTCATCCCTTCTCGATTAACTTTTAATAAATTATTGCCCCATTCGTCATTCTCAATTACCATTAATGAACCAATTAAACCCCCAATTAATTACCCCCCTAATAAACCAATTAAACCCCCAACTAATTACCCCTGATAAACCAGCTAATTATTACCTTGCTCATATCCACACCAGTGATATCCTCGATAACCTTGGGGAGATTCCTCACAATCTCCAGTACCTCTCCGGTCAGCTTAGCAGCGCCCACCTCTCCGTTAGGCCCGGCAACAAGGGTGACCTTGTTAACATTTTGGAGGGGTGCAGCAACCTCAGCGCAGATCTGGGTGGAAGAGAGAGATTGTTGTTATTATTTGGGTTGGTAAAAGTTTTAGTCAGCAACTATATTGTTATATCAGAGACCAGAGCTCCAACACCGGCATGGAAATGTGAGAGAAAGAGACGGTTACAAAAAGTAGATAACCGGTGGAAAGCTCCCCGGACTGATGTTATAATGCGCATGTTGCTACTTGCACCCACAAGCTCACCGATATACACCCACCTTGGGGAGCTGTTGGAGGATCATGTCCACCATAGCGGCATCCTTGTATTCATTCCACGCCTCAGCCTTCTTGGCCATCTGCTCAGCCTCAGCCTTGGCCTTGGCCTCAATGGCGTAGGACCTAGCTTCAGCCTTCAGACGGATTGCCTCAGCCTCAGCTTCAGCCTCGATAATCCTCTTGTTCCTGAGAAAGTGGTCGGTAAATAAGAAACTTGTTTTAGCCCAAAATGTTTTATATTTAACTCTTTTGCAACCAGTAGTATAAAAAGTCAAATTTACAAAACTCACTTTTCAGCCTCGGCAAGTTGCTCAATTTGGTATCGTTCAGCCTCAGCAGGTTTGATGACCTGGGCATCCAGTTCCTTCTGTTTTCTCACAATCTCCTGCTCCTGGATAGAAATCTGCTTCTGTCGCTCAATAACCTGAGACAGGGTGTTGGGTTTAGTAGGACGTTATAACTTAGTACAAATTGTTGTGCCCCTAGAATAGTAAGTATACAAATACAAAACAACGGTGGTTTATTGGTCTAGAATTTAGCAATTACTTGAACAAAAACTGTCCTACCAACCTTAATTTGCATGGTTTCCTCCTTGATCCTCTGCTGGGTCTTGGCAGCCTGGAGATCGTAAGACAACTCAGATTGGGCCTTCTTAGTTTGGGTTTCCATATCAAACTTGGCTTTCTTCAACATGTAATCCCTCTCCGCAACAGCAGTCGTGATCTTGTTTTCAAACACAGCAGCCATTGCTCGCTCCTGGGCTTCCGCTTCCTGTGGGAGAATTTGGTGATAATCAGGTTCAGGTTGTTTGTTGTTTCCTATATTTGAAACATTACATGTAGATAGGTTTCCCGTTTCCACTTGAGACTAAAGACCAGTATTAAATATTCACTTTTCTCCAACACACACAAGTTCCTACAAGTTGCAGGTTTGTCTGTGTTGGAGTAAGAACTATTGTAACTTGATCTGAGTACCCCCCCCCCCCCAGGTGCCCCCTCATTCTAATGTTCTCTACTGCGAAGTGGGGTATCAAGTTTTCCTTTCTAGTTATTAGATCACTAAATTCCAGAACAAAAAAATTACATCTCTCTCCAAATCCAAATCTGTCCCTCACCTGGATTCCAGCATCTCGTTTCGCTTCCGCACTACCGATATCAGCATCTCGTTTCACCTCAGCAGTCCTGGGTTTACCAAGGGATTTCAGGTAGTTTTGGTCATCAGTCACCTCGTTGATGGTGTAGGAAATAACTCGGATTCCCATGGACATTAGATCGGTAGAAGCAACCTAGGAAATGGAACAATCAATTATCAGGGAATTGGTTGCATTTTCAAACTGATATATCGGAATCAGGAGCAGGAGAGTGCCATTTTATTAAACCTCGACTCTGTCAGTGTGTCTGTTTTTCTGTTACTACAGCTCTGCCGGTCTGTTTCATTCTGTTAGATTCTGTTTTGTATGTTTTTCTGTTAGATTCTGTTCGGTTCATCTCAGTACCTGCAAGACTTGCTCGGAGAAGGCAGCTCGGTTTTTGTAAATATCTTCCACCGTCATAGTGCCCATAATGGCACGTTGATGACCCTAGTGGAAAGAGGGATTCATGGACGTAACAATTATGGGAATTGTAGCCATACTTATCAGCTGGTTTCGTAATCGCAAGATAATGATTATCTAATTATTCAATTAGCAAATAGTAAATTACCTCGAGTGTTTCAGAACAGATTTGGTTGATTTGTTTGGCACTTCTATTCATGAAGAGTTCAGCAGCAGACATCAGACTCTTCTTGTCCTTCGAGTGGATCTTGATCTGAAAAAGGGGACGAGAGGGTTAGACAGTTCATAGTTAATATATGCGAGGGTTCATACTTCATACTTTAGTCAAACTGTTTGACTAACTTGACCCTCTTCAAGTGTATGATCACTACAATTTACAGTGTGAAAATATTAATTTCATCCGAACAAATATATCAACTAAATTGCTCTGAATAATGACCACTGCAGTGCTGGTAGTGTTGTCTATTTTACACAAAAGGATTTGTAATGAACCAACAATAGATTACATTGGAATCTACACTAGCTCTCCGGTTCTAATCAAACTGACACACAACTGACACGAAACCCCCCTAAAATATCAAACTACCACCTAATTATCACCTATTTATCACCAATTAATTAATTAATCATATCTACCTGGGCAGTTCCAGTAACGTTGATGGGGACACCGAGTTTGGTGTACACCTGGGTAGTGATGATCTTGGTAGTGATTACATTGAGCGGTAACCTTCCAATCTTTTGTACACAGGGAAACACCAGGAGTCGTCCTCCGACCACCATCTTAGGCTTGGCATGGCAACATCCTGGAGGGGGAGGGGGTGTTATCAAGATCATGGATGGGAGAGAGGGGCGTTAGCAACGTGCTGTAGGGGAGGGAGGGAGAGGGAGGTTAGCAAGATCCTGATTTCTGGGGTTGGGAGGGATATAATGCTGTTAGAACATTTCAGTGTATTGGATTCTAAACAGAAGACGTCGTGAAGGCTGCTGTGTGCTGAAGAAGGAGGAGAGAATGTTATGGAACCTGTCATCACTTTCCTCAGAAATGACAAGTACACACAGAGTATGAAAGCGGGCTAACAGAATATAAATGACAGATAACAGACTGTTAAGTACGGTCCCTGTTCACTGTTCAGTAGTGGTCTACCGAGGGCGGGTCTATAATAGTATACTGACTACTACTACTACAGAACCAACTTACCAGATACGATGAGAGCCTCATTGGGACCACACGTGTAAAATCCAGCCATGTTTCCTACAATACAGAGAGGGGTGTTATATTGTATGCTATAATACAGAGAAGGAAGGGGTTGTCTTGAGAATTGAGATTGGTGGGGACTGGGGGTGGACAATGTCCACTGGACATTCGACACTTGGTGGGGTTTCGGGTGCCGACATTCGACAACTACCAAGTTTGGTACACAATTGGTGGGGTTTTGGGAATAAATAAAGGGATAATATCTTGATTGTGTTTTTGTAAAAGCTTGACACACTAAACATTTACAAAATTTACACACACAAAATCAGAAAAAAAAAGATAATCTAAACTATTCAGTAAATCACAAAAAACTCCCAGAAAGCTACCTGTTAGGATTGCACTACTGATTATTTCTACTCCAATCATCAAACAAACAATAAAGATCAACCCCAAAACCAAAAAAAACAAATCTTGTATAAACAAACATGCTTATACACAGTTATTACAGTAAAAGTAAGATAATTACATCACGATATATAAATTAACACATGGGATTTGATAAATTAAGTTACTACGGATGGTGGATGTGAATCATGCATAGAGAATTAGAAAAAAAAATGGTAGATCCATCTTTGTAGAAACTTCGGAAACTTTTTGAGCATCGTGCATTTTTTAGTTGTTCTCCGCTTCAGCCTCTTTTTGTTTACTCTGAAATGGAACACAGTTCTCAAATTGAGGTCATTTCTTTCTAGTTTCTAGGGCAAATGTAATAATGAAATATTAGGTCATTTATTTCACATATATGATTCGACTGAAAAAGCTCATGGATGTGATTGTGAGTAACACATCTACTAACCAATTCGAGATTCCTCATCATGTCAATTTCTTTTTTCTGTTTTTTCTGGTTTCTTTCCAAGTATTGTCGCCTGTTGTCGTAGATTCTTTTCACCAGATGTTCCGTGGTCAGATCGTTTCCACTATCAATCAACTGAGAAGGATGACATGGTTTAGATGGATAGTCAAAATTTGTCATTTTTCTAACAACTGGTGTAAAATACCCCCCCCCCCCCTCTGTAAAGTCTAGTACCCTAAGAAGTCAATCTAGAAGAAGTCAGTTTGTTTTCTCGATAGTGGAACGTGAGGAGCTTGTGAAGTAGCTTTCTAACGAGATCTAGTGCAGAGAGATCTAGTCACTAGTGTAGAATTGAGACCCACGTACATACACCTCTTTTGCATGACAATTCACAGCGCTGTTTAGCATGATGTACAAAGTTTGCGTGTAAATAGAACTGTGCTTGTATACTGGAACCTAGTTGTGAATCAGGAAGGTAGCTGCTAGGTACTAAAAGCTTCTACATATATTATAACTGAAACCATGTAAGGCGTTTTCTCTATTAGCAGCCATAGTAAGAATACACAGAACTCACTGTTACTGGGTGTATGTCTCACCTTGAAGATACCCCGTTCTTGTGCAACTTGGAAGGGGTCATGTGGATTGTTCGTTGCCTCGGCAACCTTTCCCCTGACAACAACGTCAACCCGGAAGTGGTCCAGAACTTCCTTGGTGAGGGGGTGGGGTGCACCGATCACCACTTCATCGACATTCCTGTAATGAGATGGGTGAGATACAGTTATAATAGAGGGATAATGGGAAATCGAACAATAATAATAATTGATTCTTGGGACACACAATATCAATCATAGTCATAGTACAAGTGGGAAACTAATAACAATGAATACTTTGTTATGTTCTAACAGGGCCGAGCAAGGCAATGAATACAATCACTACAATCAGGAACACTGACCTGTTCGCAAGGACAGACAGGACCCTCTCCTGGAGACTCTGGATGGGGTAGTGTCGACCCATGAAACTCTTAATATCAGCATCATCATAAAGCCCCACGATAAGATAATCTCCCTCCTTCTTAGCGGCTGCCAGGAAGTCAACGTGTCCGGGGTGGAGAACATCGAACGCACCGGCTGTGTATACAATCTGGGGGAGAGAATTTGTTATACAATCTGAGGCAAGGAGGTTGTATAATGTTTATATAATCTGGAGGGAGGCAAGGATTGCAGGTTTGTGAGAAGTGATAACAATCGAGGAGAATAATCATAATAATGCTGCTGTAGAAGTTTGTAGAAGTACAATAATCTAGAAAATCATCTTCGTACGCCGTACGGGATGTACAATGGAGGGATAATTACGGAATTATCTCCCTCTCCTTCTCTAATACAAGTGGACAGAGCAAAGCAGCAGTGGCATACGTACACGGATAGTAAAAGAGAGAGAGAGAGAGAGAGAGAGAGAGAGAGAGAGAGAGAGAGAGCGAGCGAGAGAGAGAGAGAGAGAGAGAGAGAGAGAGAGAGAGAGAGAGAGAGGAGAGAGAGAGAGAGAGAGAGAGAGAGAGAGAGAGAGAGAGAGAGAGAGAGAGAGAGAGAGAGAGAGAGAGAGAGAGAGAGAGGAGAGAGAGAGAGAGAGAGAGAGAGAAAGAGAGAGAGAGAGAGAGAGAGAGGGAGAGAGAGAGAGAGAGAGACAGAGAGAGAGAGAGAGAGAGAGAGAGACAGAGAGAGAGAGAGAAACATAGAAGTAGGGAGAAAGAGTGTAACTGCGTGTAAATGTAGCACGCGAGCCTCACACGGAAATGATCACGTGACGTGTGCAAGCAAGCGAGCTGTAAAACAACACATGAAATGACCCAGCAGCTCTCACTGGCGGGTGTAATAAATCATGACGACGCCCAAATTTACCCTCGATAGTCTCATTTGATCATTTTATCTATAACGCTCTAAATTTTTAGAGATAAAGAAAGAAAAATTTCTGTTTCATTTTCTCTTCACTTCCCCTTCCTAGGACTTGCTTAGAGTTCAGACTCCTGCACAAGGGTGCAACACGAAATAAAAGTAAATACAAGTAAAATACAATTCTTACCTTATCACCAGGTCGAGGTTCAGAGGGGCTGCTGAATGAGGTTATCTTGTTGGTAGTCTGGAGAAGAGTGCAGGATTTCGTATACGGACTCTCCTGGAAATCTTCCTGAAAAAAAAGAGGGCTTAGAGACAATGTTAGCTACTGTGAGTTATGCCATGGGGAGGGAAGAGACTAAATATGTGCAGTCGTGCCTTGGTGTGAACATATATTTTTACAAGCTATGTGCATTTCAATTAGTGCAGAAAGGAGGAAACACTAAACACGGGGGGGGGGGGGGGGGGGGACACACTTGATTCTAATGAAACACAACTGACTGCCTTGTTCAACCCTTTTCTCTTCAGGGAGAAACACAAACTTTACTTTGGAACAACACAACCACCTGACTACCTTGTTCAACCCTTTTCTGCTGCTCTGACTATTCTGTACCTGAGATGGGAGGTGTTCTGAAGAGGCTGACGAGGGAGAGGCAGCATTCATCAACAGCATCTTTCCAACCAGATCCGTTGTACTGACACCCTGTGTTCTCTTGCACTCTGAGAAGAGGGATGTTTATAAATCGGGAAGGAGGAACACATTTTGCAGACAGTTAAAGCGATAAATGATGATTGAAACTAAATTTGTTCATTTTCGTAGTTTAGTTGACACACAAATCATAATTGTGTACCTTTGTATCTCTGTGCTGCCTTGACTATGTGGTAGGTATCCTGCAGATCAGCTGTTAGGGTGATATCGTCACCATGCACACAGAATGCACAATCGTACCTGAGTAATGCACCAGAATAAGTAAAATATAAAGCACTTAGATATATGCTTGGATGGAGAGAAAAAAACAAAGATATGAAGAAACTGTTAGCAAGGTGACAAGCAGACAAACATTACAACGTACTTGTCGAGTGTTTCCAGAGTGGTTACGTACGGAGCATTTTCTACAACTTCGTCCACCCATTTCACACTTCGTGCCATCTTATACCGCTCCTCCTCGTTGAAGAGAGGGGGCCCTGAATAGGGCAAACTGTCATGAGCGATCAAATAGAAATATGCTTTTTTCCCGTCTAAGTAGAAATATGTTTTTATCTTACATTTAAATGGCAATATTGAATATCTGTTGATAATATCCCACCAATATTGACTCAATTTACCTTTATTGGCGGTAACCTCTTCATCACTGTGAACACCAACTACCAGATAATTTCCCATGGCCTTCGCCTGCCGGAGCTGGTTGGCGTGGCCAAAGTGCATGATGTCATAGCAACCATCACACCAGACTCGTACCGGACCCTCTGACATTGTACTATTGAGAAGAAAAAGGGTCAAGGAAGTTGATTTAATTTTAAAGTCAATTTTTTAATCGTTCACCGCTTGGTTAGGGGCAGTGTGCAGCTTTCAGCCGCGCTAGCCCCTCTTCGGACGGGGCAAGGGCCAAAGCCCCTGACAGGGAGTGGGGGTGAACCCCCTATATAAAATGGCCAAGGGGGTCCAGTGTCCACACTCCAGTCTCCACTGTCCAGGGGGGGAAAAAGGGGGAAAACTGAAATTGGCAAACGTTGCTGGCCCGGGATAAAGCAGCGCTTTTCAAAAACTGAAAAAGCGAAGATAAAAATTAAAAAAAAGGTGCGGTGCAAGTTAAAGTGCGTTTCAAACGACTTGACCTGGGGGGGGGGTGACACGTAACACTTTGTAACACTTTGTAACATGTGCAGAAAACTTTTTGTGCACGTTACATGTTACAAAGTGTTACATAGTGTTACAAAGTGTTACATAGTGTTACAAAGTGTTACAAAGTGTTACATAGTGTTACAAAGTGTTACATAGTGTTACATAGTGTTACAAAGTGTTACAAAGTGTTACAAAGTGTTACATAGTGTTACATAGTGTTACAAAGTGTTACAAAGTGACCTGAGATTCCTGGAAATTCAGGATTTCCCCTTTGTAAATACACGCGCAATGCGCCAAATTCCAAGAATTACGGGTCAAGTCGCTTGAAACGGACTTTAAGTGATTTATTATTCACGCGCGCGAATTTTCTTTCACACGCGCGGCACATATAAATGCGTAGCAAGTAAATTATCTTGGCGCCCTCCGTGTCAGTCATCGTTGGGGTTAATTACATCAACGGTATACCCTCTTTTAAGAAAACAAACAACGGTTTATGTACTGTGCATTTAAATACGTTGGTGGGTCTATAAGTTTATAAACATAAATAACGTCCGAGCATTGCACAAGGCAGCAGACAATGCTCAACTTCTGAAAAAGTTAAAATTCACGGACAAAATGTCCTTATCATCACAGATCTCAGATATAAATATATCTTCGTGTTAAAGTCCTCAATACCTCCGCTCCCTGGAGTTGCTTCTCCTACGACCCCTAGATCCCTGCCGGTCACGTGACCGGGACCGCCGGGACCTATCCCGGGATCTTGATCGGCGTCGAGTTTTTGATCTGGAGGTGGACCTGAGAACAGAGAGTATTTGAGTCAAACTGTTGTAGCCTGAAATATCATTCAATGCATCAGTTTTTTTAAAGACTACTAAGTCTTGTCAAGATTGAAAATGGTTCAACGTGCCCCGGCCCGGTTCGGTTTGGTTCTTACCTGGAGCGTCGGCTGAATTTCTTCTTTCTATCACGTGACCTGCTCCTCTTACTTCGGTCACGTGACCTACTCCTCTTACTCCTGTCACGTGACCTACTCCTCTTACTGCGGTCCCGGGAGCGTCTCCGGGATGATTTTTCCCGGGGCGAACCACGGGAACTGCTCTTTGGTGGGGAGGGCTTTTTGTCTGAAACAAGTTACTGGTTACAATTAGGAGAGATTGTAAACAGAGATCGAGGAATACCCCAATCGTTCGTAAAGTACTTATATTGGAATACTTAGTACAGAGATTAGTTCAACTTATTAGAACAAAAACTGATTAAAAGTATCAGGAGCATCGTTTACCTTCAATTACTGCACTAGCAATTAACGCCTGGGCATCAGCAAGTCTTTTCTTAATCAGATCTTGTTCCCTCTCCTGCTCACTCCTTTTCGTTGGTGGCTTCCTAAAGATATAATTTGGGGCTGGGGATTCATTCAGGTATTGATACCAAAACTCCCCAAAACTGTCTAAACCCCACCGAATTCCCCCGTACTTGATCCCTAGTAAAATACTCACTCTAGCCAGTGGCGAGCATGGACCACCCTGATTCTTCGATTACAAAAGTCAGCCCCATCGTATTGCACTGCCACCATAACGGAGGCAAGGTCGATAAACTCGATAAATGCAAACCTAGAGAAATGAAAGGAGAGTTAGGAAGAGTTTAAGATTTCTATTCCCACTCCAACAAAATATGTTGGTAATGTTAGTATGGCTCACTTGTATGCAATAAAAGGGGTGACTTTGTAACCAACAAAATATGCAAGCACGATAAGAATTGTTTTGTCCAAACAAGGCAAGATAAGAAGTGTCAGAGCATTGGCCTGCCCCTATTCTCATTCCTTCAAATAAGGCGCAGAGCGAGTGAGAACCGCGGTCAGAGCATTGGTCTGACAGGGTAAGAACCCTGACTGGACAATAAGATCATTGCTCACCGTTTATCCTCCATCCAATCCCCTCCGATCCGCAGAAAGCGGATATCCCCACAAAACTGAAAGTAGTTCAGGATGTGTTCCGCAGTTAGAGACGGGTGAAGGTTGTCGATAAACACTGTCCTCCTCACCTCTCTATTCCGGCTTTCTCCGTAGTCTGGTGAGGGAGATTTATATGTTGAGCTATCTAACTGCTTTAAAGTGCGACGCGGCTGACAACCCACGTATATTTTAGTTGTTGTCAGGATCTTTCAAGTTTCAGTACTAATTTCAGTACTAATTATGTAATTACTTAGGTTGGTGAATGGTGATAAGAACAAAAGGTGGGCGATTCAAGAAATAAGGTACTGTAATAATATAATAGTAAATGGCATTCTTGTACAAAAAGGGGTCGAACCTCGATATATTGCGGGAGGCAACACTGAGGTTTCATACAATAATGTCCTGGATTACTGACCTTCTTGTAACTTCTTTGGTGGCAGTGGAAGAGGGATACCAGAGGCAGATATAAACCGCACGTTCTCGGTCCCTTTTGGGGTCGTATCACACAGTTCCTTCATCTGGTTTAGACCAGTTACTAGAATATTCTGAAGGGGGGTAATTAATTAACTAATTAATTAATCCCACTTTTGGACCACATGAATTCCTCTCTAATGACCTTCATAAAGTAATCTGAAGTAGATCCTATGCCTTCTTCAGAATCTCTAGCGCGGGACGAACAGTTAAATTCTTATCCTACAAAATGGACACCCCCTCTCACTCTCTGTTACCTGTTGCGGCCTTGTTCCTAACATTGGGTTAGCAATATGTGACGGGATGGTTGGGGCAATCGTAGACACCAGCTGTTTTATAGTTCCATCCTCTCCAATCTCCTTGCCCAACTTGTTCGAACTCATCGCGGCGGCCAACTGTAGCGCTTCGAATTCTGAGGGTATCGTGTCTAAAGGGTCAGAAGTGGATTAGATATACTGAGATAAGATATAGGGGGCTGTTGAGGGTATCGTGTCTAAAGGGTCAGAAGTGGATATAAGATAGTTATCTATCGATAGGGGACTGTGGATTAGTTCTTCAGTCAAGAGTATGTGTTGGTTGTGGTCTAGATGTGCCAGGGAATACAGTTTGTGAATGTGCGATGAAGGTTCGGATTTTCTAACTATCTGTCTGTTTGTTTGTCTGTTAGTTGGTTAGTTTGTTTGTCTGTTTGTTTGTTTGTTAGTAGGTAAGTTAGTTGATAGAAGTAGGTATTCCAGATATATCGCTCGTCTCCTGCAGCAGAAATAATAATGAACGGTAGAGAGATGAAAAGGGAGAGGGATGAGACAAATTGGAAGTCACTAAAAAAAGCTCCATTCTTGAGTTAAAATAAAACTCCTAAAACTGAAAATGGATAAGATATTTGTAAGAAAAAGAAGATGGTTCGTGACTGTTCACTGCACTTACATGTAGGTACGACGACAACAGGTTTATCAATGAACACGGTGCTGGTGAGATGTTGAGCGATTGAGACTGCCTCCTGTTCCACATACTCCACAAATGCAACAAGGACACCAAACTTTCCACGATTCCTGGGGGTGGGGGTTATGTTAGGGAACCCTCTACAAATGCTACCAGGACAATGGGTTAATAGTTTGTCTTACTTGTCTTTGGGGAAGATTTCAACATGGTTCACTGGTCCAATCTGCTCAAAAAGCTCTCTTATCTGCTCGTTTGTGGCTTTGATACTGAAATTAGTGAAAGATGAATTAATTTACTTTAAAGAGGGGAGATGGGATAAGACGAGGAATATAAATACAGTCGGACCCCGATTTAGTGGCCCCCGATTTAGTGGCAGGATTTTTTCCCCCGATATAGGAAATTAATATTATTTGACCTCGATTAAGTGTCTGACCCCTCTCGCCCACAACCTGCTATTCCTCACACAGTCTCACGCGACTCAACAGTCGAGTCAACAGACCCAAAGATCAAAAGAGATCGGGGAGGTAAAGATCAGGATGATTTACCTCACATTGGTGACCTGCAAGAACCGAGGAATCTTGTTGTTTTCATCAACTTTAGTAAAACTCGATTCTACCACCTCTTCCTCCTCTTCTTCCCCACTCTTCTCACCCTCACTACTACTAGACCCATCATCTCCCTCATCTCGGACGGCATCATCCTTCCTATCCTCGGCAGATTCCAGCTCCATGGTTGTGGCGTCATGGTTACCATGGTTACCGGCCCCGTTGTTATCCTGGGGAGGGAGATCCAAGACCTGTGCCATGATCGAGGTCCTGGCTAATTAGAGCGAGAGGGGGAAGTAGTGTTGTTAGATTTTGGGAGAGAGAGAGGATCATGGGAGGTCCTTGCTTAGAAGGAGAAATGGGGATCTGGGGTTGTTAGATTAGAACGAGAAAGGGGAGTACAGTTGTTAGATTTTGGGATGATTTATTTGGGGACAGGTACTGGGGGAAGAAAGATAATAAAGATGGGAAAAACTAAAATTGAAACCATTTTATTTATTTCAACGGCATGATATAAAAACATGAACACAATCATGGTACACACTAATGAGACAAACAACCAAGTTAAATTAACATTAAATTATGAGGGTCACGTAAATTCCTTCCTATAAAACTCCTCGGCCCCTTCTGCAACCACTTGATCATCCTGTGTTTTTATTTCTGCCCGAATCGTCCTCTCAAGATAACATCTCCCCCGGGGCCTGTTACCCATCCTGTTAGTGTTGGGAGAAATTATATATCTGTTAACTTACCATACAACACTGCTTACTAAATATACTATTTTAGATATTTTGATCCTACACACTACTGTAGTGTAACAGTATGGGGTACACTACATAACAGTATGGGGCACAAATGCCATCCCCCGGCCAGACTGTCATGGGTCCAGTCTCCAGATAATAGTAATAGTAGTAATAAACATACGCAGTGTAAGCCCGTGCAAGGAGGTACAAGTTCCTATTCCATTTTCCAGGTGCTGCCCTCTCTGCCCTCTCACAGTACTCTACCACTTCTTCATAGGTAGAATGTGGTACTCCCCCAAACAGGGTGTTCACTATCTTCTTCTGGTACCTGGAGATATGATAGATAGGAGAGATATGATAGAGTGCTCAGATAGAGGGATCAGACGATGCTTGGTTTGAGAATACATGAACTTCGAAGAAAGAGGGACGGTAATAGAAAGTCATAAAAACGCCACACTTACCAAGCCATCTCTTTCAGTTCGATAGCCCACTGTCCCAGGAGAGTAAGGGCAGTAGCATCATCTGGGTTTAGTTCTACGGCCCGTAACAGGTGCCCCTTCATAATGGGCAAGTTATTTAGTTGGGCCCTGATACCCTGGTGGCACAAGGAGGATTAGGAAAAGATAAATTGATTGATATATTCTACAACATTATTGGATCGGAGTTTTGATAGTGCGGTGATATCTCGGGGAGGCTTGGCCTTGGATTTATAAACAGAGAAAGAGTTCAATCATGCACATGGGATCTAACGAGTGGGATCTACCAAACCGTCATAGCCACACAATAATGAGTGTGAAATCCCCTACCTTTGCCTGAGCGAACCCATTTGAGAGAATGGCCATCCAGCGATGAGCGTCTGAGTTATTCTCATCGACTTCTAGTGCTTGTTCTGCCAGAGTGAATGCTATCGAGACGGCCGTGTATTTGCTTTGTCCGTTTAGTTTACCAATCTTCACCAGTTCCCATTGGCACCTGAAGGGTAAGAACGAGATGGAGATGGATGGCCGTTTTGAAAAAAAGGGCTGACCACTGTATACATTTGTTGTTATTGGTCTGTGATACTGTGACCTACTCCACCGGTCATTACCTTGCCTTCCTCCAGAGGATTTCAGCACTTCTCACATTATCGTATTTGCTGAGGGCTGTTTCCAGTAGCTCAAATTCCTGGAAAATAGGGGAAGATTTGGGGGTAATCAGTATGCCTCTAACACCAAGTGTTACAAACTCTAAAATATCAGATGATTGATGTCTTGCCCCTAACCCCCGCCCGGCCCCCTTACTGCTCACGGCGTGCCTGGTGAAACTTTAACACGACCTAGCATGCTACGGGAAACCACCACTTGTACGTGGTAGCTGAGGGTCTACAGAATGGCGCTACGGTGCGGGAAAAAACATTCCATTGCCTAAAATCCTTTTTTTTACTTTTATTTGATTTGGGTCAAAATTGGCTATATTAAACGTGGTCCCGAAAAATCCATAATGACTTAGCACACGAAATATGTCACTCCCACCTATTTTTGCACGTAGAATCGATTGCCGTTGAAGTCGAATCTCTAAAATGACTGTAAAATGGTCAAAAGTTGATTTTTTACCATTTTTTGGAGGTTTTTGGCCCCTAAACCATTGAAAACGTTGAGATAGGAATTTGAAACTAGTGCCAATCGTTAAAATGGTCATTTTTCTACCAAGAACCAAGTTTTCGTGTATATCCGATTTATGGTTAGATTTGGGCAAATTGTTGAAATCTGCCAACTAGGAGAACCGTAACTTGATTTTCTTGTTTTTTGGATTTTGGCATTTTTGACAAACTTCTGATTGAAATGGTCAATCGGGACCATGCTTAAGTTGTTTATAGGACAATTTTCGACTAAAATCCAAGATTTCATACCAATCCAATAACAGATCGTTGATTTATAGAAAATTTAAGTAGGCAAAACGGTCAAAATGACAACTTTTCTTGCTTATTTTGACCGTTTTGCCTACTTAAATTTTCTATAAATCAACGATCTGTTATTGGATTGGTATGAAATCTTGGATTTCAGTCGAAAATTGTCCCATAAACAACTTAAGCATGGTCCCGATTGACCATTTCAATCAGAAGTTTGTCAAAAATGCCAAAATCCAAAAAACAAGAAAATCAAGTTACTGTTCTCCTAGTTGGCAGATTTCAACAATTTGCCCAAATCTAACCATAAATCGGATATACACGAAAACTTGGTTCTTGGTAGAAAAATGACCATTTTAACGATTGGCACTAGTTTCAAATTCCTATCTCAACGTTTTCAATGGTTTAGGGGCCAAAAACCTCCAAAAAATGGTAAAAAATCAACTTTTGACCATTTTACAGTCATTTTAGAGATTCGACTTCAACGGCAATCGATTCTACGTGCAAAAATAGGTGGGGGTGACATATTTCGTGTGCTAAGTCATTATGGATTTTTCGGGACCACGTTTAATATAGCCAATTTTGACCCAAATCAAATAAAAGTAAAAAAAAGGATTTTAGGCAATGGAATGTTTTTTCCCGCACCGTAGCGCCATTCTGTAGACCCTCAGCTACCACGTACAAGTGGTGGTTTCCCGTAGCATGCTAGGTCGTGTTAAAGTTTCACCAGGCACGCCGTGTGCTACAAATTACTCACCATATTCCTCTTACTAACAGACTATACTAACAGACTCACCATATCATCATATATTTTATCAAGTGCTGCTAATTCCTCAGCGGGTGGATCCCCTCCTGACGGTACTAAACTCTCAGCCGGTATCACCTCCTCCTCTGCAGTATTTGCCGCCACTACCTCATCTTCAGTTGTTAGAAAACTCTCTGTATTTCCTAACTCCTCTGAATCTGACTGGGTCTTCTCTTCTGGTGATACAGATGCTGCTAGTAAGAGAGCAGTACCGGCAAATAACGCGAGTTGGTTGTTGTTACGGTGATGGTAACCATGGTAACCGGAGTTTCGTGTGTTGCTATGGTAACTAGGGTTCTGTGTGTTGCTAAGGCAGCGTTGTTCCACTGCTCCATTGTTGCATGGTGACCTCCATACTATCACTGCTGCCCTGCGACAAAGAGTGTGAGTTGCGAAGCTGCCAGGAGGGCCCTTAGAGGGGGGGGGGGGTAAAGGGATCTAAAAGTCACTTTCGGGGTTCAGAAGTTAGAAAATTGTGAAAAGAAAGAAACACAAACAGACATAACTTCCTACCTCGTGCAGATTCTCTTCCCCGTGACAGCTACCACTCTCTGCATCATTCAGCCATGTTTCTAGCTATGAGAGGAACATATGGGATGTTATAGTTTTATATAGACGCACCTAGGGGAAGAGCTGGATAGGGGGAATAGGGCCTTAGACAGGAGTGAGATTGGCGTTGGGGGAGGGGGGGGGGTTCGCGACGGTATAGACGGGGGCTAAAAAGATGATGATATGAAATATGCGTGTTGCCATTATTCCTTATTAGGTGAGACCTGCTGTAATAATGTTCTCCCCCTTATTCCTTCTCATAGTGTGCCCAGCTTTGCTCTCTGTGTTTGTGTGTGTTCAACTCATCTCTCTCTCTCACTCTGAAACTGGATACCCTTTCCTTTTTGTGTGCCACATGAATTTCATTTGCTGTCCCCTCAACTCTCTCTTTTCGAGATTCTACTTTCTAGAACGAATCTCTGCTTTGTTTTTAGAGAACATAATATTACTGCATTTTAGGCTGAAACAATAGCAACTCCCTAGCCAATAAATAGTAAATATTCGGCATTTTGCTTTTGTGAGGGAAAGTTGAGGATCTACACACACTGTGTGTAGATCCTCAATGCTCTGACAGCACACACTGTGTGTGTGACACACACTAACCACACTTTTTGGGTTTTGTTTCATTTCCCGGCATATTGCTTTGAACAAATTGAAGACCTGTGTCATTAGCCAGTAGCCTCATTTTGCTTTGAGAGAGCGGTCAGAAGGATTTACATACAATGTGCATATCATATGTGTGTGTACTGTGTACACTATAATTGTGGAATCATGACGTGCTTGCTTTTGCTGTAAGAGTGCACGATTTGTACAATCGTGTATAGGTACACTCATTACACGAGGCCATAATACCAATGTATGTACATTGTACAGTATAGACATGGATCTAATTCACACTCATGAGGGCTGCACCCCTTTGTGTGTGCCTTCTTTTCTGTTTTGTACTTCCTCTTGACATGTGTATAGCAGCAGTCCTACTCTTGTAGTATCTCATTTTGCAAAACACTACAAAACATACTTGTTGAGTCCATTCCTTAATCAACTTCTTATAACAACATCAGCAACACACTTGTCGTTCCTTTTGTTGAAACTGATCCCTTTCTTCAAAGTTCAGGGTATAAGGGATGTTATAATCCTTTGATATAGATTTTCTAGCGTGTTTCCAGTTCTAATCTTCGTGACAGTCGATTGAGCTGTTATCAGTTTAGAGATCTCATCTCGTGATTTTGTATCTCACTTTTCTTTTGGTTGTTTGGTAAGTTCCGTTTATTGGCACCTCCAAAACTACCATCTCATTGTTGCCTAAGTTAATTACAATATCGGTTCCTTTAGAAACATGACAATCACATGACACCATGGACTCCCCTACTCCACCACCACGACACCATCGCAGCCCACGAGGGTCTGCGGCTCCAGAACCTTTAGATACTGATCAGTTTGAAGATGTAGCCCTGAGTAGTGAACACTTGGATTATGATGACCAGCCGGTCATGCCGCCCTCGTATGAGGAGGCGATAAGTCGAAAGGATCCTAAAGGTAAGATATGTTCGTACAGTCAGACCCCGATTTACCGTGATGCTCGGGGTCAAATACCGTTTTCTGGAGCTCCTCAGACACCCTATTCGTTACAATTAAACTATTTTCAAATCCCTCCAAAATCGAACACCCCTTCATTTCAGCAAGACCTCCTAAACCTGCCCCACCGTATTGCGGTATTGATGCTGGTCCGGCCCGTCCCCGATCCTACCCTCCACAACCCCAACCAACCAATCCAGTTGTAGTCTACCAGGCTGCTCAACCACCTCCAACATCTTTAATGGCCGGACAATGCGCTAAATTTGAAGAATGGCTCGCCTCAAAGAACGGATTTCGAATTAATCTCGTGGTTATGATAATGTCGATAATCCTGACTATTATTGCCATCTCCCTCGGACTGACTGTTTTTATTTTACTGTTTGTAATGACAGGGTTTGTCTCCCTGTTGCTGCTCATATGGTGTTTGGTGCTCAGAGGACAGAGACGGGGTCGTGCGGGGAGGCATGAGGTTGCAGTGAGACAGAGTGACGTCATAGGCACAACAGGTGGGAATGTGTGAGAGGATTCGGGGAATTATATAACTTGAATCATATCTTGTTGTTGAGATGAAACATTGTAACTCACGTATCGCGAGTGGAATACAGTGCATCAATCATCAATGGACTTGGCACACGGAGATGAGTGCTTGTTGGGTGGTGAAGGGCGAAGGGAGGAAGGAATGGCAGATACGACTGAGATTAGGGATAAGGGGGGGGGGTAGCCTCCCGTGGAGGGGAGGAAAGAGTGTTTGTAAACTACAGATGTTTTAATTTTTGTTTAGATGAAAAACAGTAAAACATTCAGTTCTTTCTGCTTCCAATCCACACACACACAAACATTTCTCTTTCTCTAAAAATCAGACCGAAAAAGATGCCCTCAGCAGCTATCGCTCTCAATTTTCGTCTTCGACCGACAATGCGAAGGTAACATATATTATGTAGTTGAAAATTCCAAACATCACAAACACATGTGGATCCTTGCTACCCAACAAATGGATCCCTCCTTGGTAGGGTTTCCAATCCATGTACTGTCCAGCGTGCGAAAGACCTGCTCATGAAAGAAAGGGTCGAGGCCCACGCCAGACAATGCATGTACATATTGAATCCCCCTAGTCCTCAATTTCAATTCATCTGAATTCAGCAATACACGGAGCACGTCTAAATATAACAAAAAGAACGCTCAATAGTTGTAAAAGATAGCTAAGGTTTTACAAAAAGTTCGATATTATATACCCACTGGCATCATTGAGAAACTTAGAAATTTGAAGAAGCACTAAGCAGTGTGCTTAATTTTCACCCCTAGTGTAAATCAAGAAGGAAGTTTTTTTTTTGTTATTTCACACATCAACAAACAAACAAACAAACCAACAAACAAACAAACCAACAGACAGACAGACAGACAGACAGACAGACAGACAGACAGACAGACAGACAGACAAACTAACACACAAAAAAACGGGGATATATTGCTGTCGAATATACACACAAGCCGCGTAATACTATGTACAGTTGCACTCACACACCTATAGTCACACACGCACACACTCACTCTTCTCAATCTCTATCAATCACGTACAAACCAAAAAAAGAAGCTGCATGATACTAAACGAAAATTATCAGCACCCCATATTATATATGTTACCATGACAGATTGGTTACCATGGTTACCAGTTAATTGTTGCCATGGTGACGACACTAATCGTAATCGTGTGTTGGGAAATCGTGCACCACGTGCATGGCGTAATGTCGGACATCTGTATCAGAATCTTGGCGGAGAGATGCCAGTGACGTCTGAATATCCTCTGATTTCAGATTTTCTGGAAGAAAGAGGGCTGTTATCACTCACTTCCATGTAGAATACATGTCTGGCCGCGCCGACCCGATTTGAGCGCACTGTTTGAGAATCAAACCGGGGTCTGGGCTCTGGCGCCAGAAAGCAGAATACAGAGAATCAGACGGGATCTAGATATAAAATTGTCCAGTTTGGTTTACTCACCACTAATAAGGAGCAAGCATTGTGCGACCCACAGCCTGACATTAGGTGTCCTATCGTCCACTAGCTCCAGCAATCGATCCAGGAAGATAGCCTTGACAAGATCATATTGCCCATCTCGGATCATCTCACGACATATCAAAACATACCTGAATAAGTTGTTGAGTTAGAACAATAGATAATAATGTTTACTCGACAAGAGTTGCTGAGTTTTTTAGGATGTGTAGAACGCAGAGAAAAGAAGGGGGGTTTGTACAAAATAGTAGGGACGATAGTGTCAGTCGATGTCAGGGATTTTAAAATTTCCCTATTCAAGTGTTCGGGGAGCCTCTCCCGAGTAAAATGCGACCAATTAGAACTCCCAATCTTTTCTCGTTCTCTAATTATTCGTGATTATGCTAATTATGACGTCATCAGCAACTACCAGAAATCTACGTCTTAGGGCTTAAATTTTGATACTAGCTGATAGGGGACCACTAGATTAGTGGGCAAAAAAATTTTCAGGTCGATCGGAGTTATGGGCGTGGCGCTATGGCGTTATAAAGTGTGTAATCCGGTGATGACGTCATCAAGGATTATCAAATTAGGTCAACGCGGGGGGTCGAGACCGGGTGCGTTTGATCGAGCCTGATAAGCTGATTAAAAATCTGTAGGGGTAGATCAATCCCCCAACTAGGAGCCGAGCTATTAGCATTTTTTCGATTTTTGACGAAGTCACGTGACCTAAAAATCGAAAAACGCTAATAGCTCGGCTCCTAGTTGGGGGATTGGTCTACCCCTACAGATTTTTGATCAGCTTATCAGGCTCGATCAAACGCACCCGGTCTCGACCCCCCGCGTTGACCTAATTTGATAATCCTTGATGACGTCATCACCGGATTACACACTTTAAAACGCCATAGCGCCACGCCCATAACTCCGATCGACCTGAAAATTTTTTTGCCCACTAATCTAGTGGTCCCCTATCAGCTAGTATCAAAATTTAAGCCCTAAGACGTAGATTTCTGGTAGTTGCTGATGACGTCATAATTAGCATAATCACGAATAATTAGAGAACGAGAAAAGATTGGGAGCTCTAATTGGGCGCATTTTACTCGGGAGAGGCTCCCCGAACACTAGAGTAGCGAAATTTTAAAATCCCTGACATCAACTGACACTATCGTCCCTACTAAAACGTGAACAAAACCATGATGATCAAGGCTTATTCGTTAATCAGATCTAAAAACAACATACCCCTGTCTGTAAGTACATCTGTTTGAGTTTCCAAACTTGTTCCTGATCAAGTTACATGTGGAGTTCAGATATTCTGGTTCATTCTGGAAGCGCTGCACTAACTTTGATAACTGTAGAGATGAGATATAATTAGCAGGAACCGACCGAAACAAGTAAACAACCAATAAGAACTTGTTATTTAGTTCACGTGACTGGTTATTAGCCAATCAGGGACCAGTATTTCCTGATTCGGTCGGTTCGTGATAATTAGTCAGAGAGGGTGGGAACTTGGGAAATGTTTACACTTTACATATTCCTAATTTGACTAATAAAATCACAAACTTATTTACTGTAACTTACAGTAAGTAACTTACTACAGTATGTAAGTACTAAGTAGCTTAGCTTGGTAAGTAGTACTTACCATGCCACAGTAGTTCTTAACAGTGTTACTTACCACAGTAAATGATGCCCGTCTCACTTGAGAGACCTGGTCTGTTGAGAGATCGAACACAATCGGCTGGATATGATCATATACCTCCTTCGTTGTGTACAATTCACTTAGCTGAGGTAACTGACTGAGGGGGAGGGGGTTGTGGTTAGTGTTAGTACCTGATTGTAGAAGAGAAAAGGTGACGGGTTAAGACATGAGTAGGAAAAGTGGGAGGTGACCGGGGGGGGGGGGGGGGGGGGGGGGGAGCTAAATCAGTTTAACGTTCAACCAGGAAAAACTTCCATTTGTTCTACTGTACCTCTCTCTCCACCTCCAACAACATATTTTATGCACATTTTAGATTTGGTAAGTGTTTCCCCCTAAAAAGGCTTCCCGTGCAATGCCTCCAGAAATGAATTTATTCAGAGAGCGTGTGGAAGAATATGTTTTAGCAGTCTTCTGGATAATGAGTTCAGAGCAGTGTTTGCTGACGTGTGAATCCCCAAATTATTTGTTACATCCCCAAACGAAATAACTTATCGTGAAACAAATTAAAGTGTCAGCACGTACTTGGCGAATGTTTGTCGGTATCTCCAGTTTTTCTGATCCTCACATTTCTGAATTTCCTTCATCTGGTAAAGTAACTCTTCCCGGTGACGCAATGAGACGTTCTAAGGAGAAGGGAGAGAATAAAGAGGGAGTTGTCATCTGTACTGCTGTAGGCCTGTAGCGCTATGTGATGAGATTAGAAAACGGGGGGGGGGGGGGGGGGGGAGAGAGAGAGACATGTACATAGGCCCCAAAATTAAATACATTTTGGAAAACAAAATTACCTTGAGAAAATTCGAGAGATTTTTAAGAAGCCCAATTTTAACTGAATCTATATCATCTATAAAACTCTGGAATGGAATAATTAGATCCTCCTGGGTCTGTTGAGGGCCGATAACATGGGCTATCTCATGTATTGAACACGCAAGGGTTTGCCTCACCATTGCCTACGGGGAGAAGGGAGTGAGTGTAGCTACAGAAGACATTTACCCGCCCTTAGTGTGCTTCAGGTTATATTTAATCCTGATCAGATATCATTCAAAACATTCAGGAGGTGGCTGTATTTTAATTGCAGTGCGATATGAAAGAGAATAATACATACTTACCATTGAAGGTGGTAGACCCTTAGCTAAGGTCAGATAAGCTTTCTTTAAAACACTCCAACTATCCCTCCCTAAAGTATGGACTACCCCCGGGAAAGCGTACGCACAATGCGTCAATATATCGTCGTCTGCTCGAGGGTTCGTTTCATCAAAGTTGCAGGCCATATTCTTGTAGCAGTCGATTAGGGCACCGGGTACTATTGACTGGGGGAAGAGAGATTTAAAACCGGGAAAGAAGTTGGGAATCAAAGCTGGGTTTGGTGAGGAGAGGGGCTCCGGAAGTGCGGTGAAGTTCAAGTGATCTAAGGATATCTCCCGCTTGAGAGGTGAGCCGCGCGGACAATGCTTACACCATGCACTTCTAATATTTTGCGCGCACCGCGCAGCCCAAACATATTCCCCAGTCCATCCTCTCCCCTTTTCCCTGAGTTTCTTGGGGAGACAGGTTGTCACACTTTGCGACCACGAGTGTGTGTTCAGTGTGTGTAGATTGTGAAGTGTTTGTACCGCACCCGAAATTGCATACAGCATTGGTACACAGTGCGAAAATTAAGTTTAGGTACGTGTGATGGCAATTTAGATTGAGTCACGCACATAATAAAATCGATAGGTGAGAACATCACCTGCATATCAACTTTCTATGCAGCCTTTATGGCTTCTAGTATTAGCACGTTGCAGGGGCTACACGTCTTTCCGTCTCACAAGCAAGCACAAAATACGAAGGCGCGGAGGTCACATTTCTGGTATATTAATTCCCGAATAGCACTTTGCACATCCCGACGGTAGCTCAGTTGGTAGAGCGGAGGACTGTAGAAGCGAAAAGCCGTTGTAATCCTTAGGTCACCAGTTCAAATCTGGTTCGTCGGATTTTTTATGTTTTTTGACATAATGTTTAGTGTGACTGTGACCCAGTAACCCAAAAATTAGCCAAAATTTTAAAATATATTTTGTTCTAAAATTGAACCCATTTAAACAATTATCAGATTATTACCGTGACTGGAACGGGGGCTTCTACTTCCATGTCAGACGTATCCTGCGGGAAGGGAGAAATTTGTGAGAGATAGAAAGATAGAAAAAGGAGAGAGATAGAGAAAGAGAGATAGAAATCAAAGAGAGAGAGAGCAAGGGAGGAAGAAAGAATAAGAGACAAAGAAATAAAAGGAATGTGTTAATTGGTAACCAGTGCCACTTATTATAATATATCCGCTGGAGCTATTCCAACTTACACTTGCTAGTTCCAAGTCATCATCCCGTGGTGAAAAAGAGTACGTCTCAGCTGCGGAGGTGACTCCAAATACAGGTTTTGTGATGTCAATACTGCCCACCATTACACTACCATCACTGTTGTCCTCTTTGTCCTCTGAGAGATTGATTATCTTGGGACATAGTGGATCTTTGTTGAATTCACTGGGAGGGGCGTTAGTTTAGTTAGCTGTTAGGGGGATGGGAATTTGGTTAGTTAGGGGGAGGGGAGTTAGTTAGTTAGGGGGAGGGGAGTTAGTTAGTTAGGGGAGGGGAGTTAGTTAGTTAGGGGAGGGGAGTTAGTTAGTTAGGGGAGGGGAGTTAGTTAGTTAGGGGAGGGGAGAGAAGTCAGTTAAGGGGAGGTGAGAGAAGTTTTGCTGAACTCACTGGTAGAGAAGTTAGTTACGGAGTGGAAACACGTATGGTATACATTTACGAGTGACAAGATCCAAAGAAAAAAGGTCTACATTTTTAGGCCATTTTGCATTTCTTCCCCCATTTCTTGCAGTCTACACAAAACTACACACTCACCAGGCGATACCCCATTGATCAGAACTCTTCTCAGCTAGTTTTCCATCAAACACATCCTCCCCACCCTGGTTCTCTTTGTCATCACTCTCTATCATAGCGGTGAAGAAGTCTCTCATCTGCATACCTCCCTCCTCAATCTGGGGGTTTGGGCTGTTTAAATGCTCTAACCGGGGCACTGTAAAACAGCAAGGCAAGATTTGAGGAGATACATCGCATTTTAGGCACAAGGACCAATGGGGGAGGGCAGGGTGATTGATCATGATGTTTCATTACTCAATACCTGCATAGATTCAACATCATCATCGTCATCATCTTCCAACCCAGCCCTAAAGTTAATCACCGGGGTCTGTTCATTTTCATTTAGACTCCCCTCTAAACTAATCTTCTTATTGTCATTGAGGTCCCCGCCCACTGCTCCAGTTAGTTCCTCTTTTGTCTCTGATTCCTGTGATTCCTGGAGAGGGGGGGGGGGGGCGTGATTTGTGGACACTGGAGAGGGAAGGGGGCGTGATTTGTGGAGCTCACACTGCATTTCATTTCATAAAACTGTGAAAGAAAGTAATTGCGTTGTTCTACGATTCAAATAGTAGACTACTGAATACATGAATTTGAATATTATTTGAGATAAAACATTTCTCAAGTCTCACCAGTGATGCAGGAGGTATTTGATGTTCCTCAACATCATTTTCTGTCACCATTTCATTCTCTCCCTCCAAACTATCCGTCTCTACCTTGTCATCATTATCATCCGTTATTACATTTTTTGTTGTCGTCGTTTCTGTTGACTTCTCTTCCTCCAAAAGCTGAAAGGAACAAATATGAAATCAATGCATCGTATGCATGGACTATGGTATAAGAGTTTCACTCGATTCCAATTTCATTCAGTCAATTAAACAAGAGTACCAGGACCCAAATCAAGACACCATCATTAACACACCTCTTGTTCAAGTTCGTCCGTACTAAAGTTATCAACAGGGGACTTCCAGAACAAGAAATCATCATACTCTGGGTTCGTAGGAGATCTCTCTCGGGGCCTGGGTAATTGGAAATTCTCAAACTAAAATTACGGGAAAATTACTAAAAAACGGCTTCAATTTTGATAGCACTGTCAAAAACTAGTGCAAGTTTTGACTGATTAAAAACAATGACGGTAAAGATAATAAAAGGAATAAATAATAATTAACGAGTGTACCACTAAAATTACTCAAAAAGATTTTGATAAAACTGTAATTGTGCCAAGTTTGACTCACTCTGATTTTGTTTTCTGTTCATCACCCTGTGATTCATTATTATCATTATCTCCACTATGGAACGTTGTAATGAACGGTCCAAGTTGTTGGTAGGCAGCCATTTTAACATATCTCGAGGTGTCATCCAGTAGCCGGAGGAACAGGGGAGTGAGGATTTGGACTCGAGCTTTTTGGGATACCCCTTCGGAGATGATGGTGAATCCTTCCGCACACGCCTGAAAGATGGGAGAGAGATAAAAAAGGAATGATGTACGAGGTGACCTCTGATGACAGCAAACGCGTAGTTGGGAGAGATTAAAATAGGGTTTTTACCCTCTTTTAACTTAAAAGGGTGTGTCGTCTCGATTAAATATCTCTGACAAGCTTGACTAGACGTCTGAATTCTGGGGAAAAGATGGGCAAGAAAGAAGTGAAACTAAAAATACCCTCTCTCACCTCAAAAATAGTTTGATTTGTCATTTAAATATCGACGTGGGAGTCAAGGGCATTACGTAACTCAACAAGGTGTATAAGAACCATGAGAAATCTTTCAGGGGTTAAAATTTTAGTTCAGAGAGAATGACATGTTTCTAATTTTGGAACACTCTGATTTACTGTTTCAGTGCTGCACAGTGAGTAGTTACACTCAGCATCTTCTTCATGTCACACCTACACTTCAGCATTCTCATTCCATTTTGCAGTCATTCTCATTCCATCCCATTCCATCTTGCAGTCATTCTTCCACTATCTCTCTATCTCTCTTTGTCTATCTTTCTCTCTCTCTCTGTCTATCTTTCTCTCTCTCTCCCTCCACGTGCCAATGGCAGTGAAGCCGACGGCAAAAATCACAGGGAAAACAACAAGTATCATATATCCAAATTGGATGTTGTGTCATAAACATATGAGTGAGTTTTTAACCACTGCATTATATATCGGTCAAAACATGTATTATTACGGAATCGACCATTCCGGATTGATAGAATACGGGGTTTGGTAATACCTTTCTGACTCCCCAAATTGTGTCACCACACAGAAGCTGCAGGGCAGGTAGGAGCTTTTGTTCGACAGTTAACCGGTCACATACTTGGCAGAACTTTGCAAAAGATGTTGCACAGCACTGAAAGGGGGTGGTTAGAGGCGGTTATAGTTAGAGGAATAGAGATTTTAAAGAAATTCAGTCGAATTTTGTGTTGGGGTGGTTAGAGGGAGAGAAGTATGAGACAGAAAGGTGTCGAGACATAAAACACGGGAATAAAAAGCTTACTTTTCGGACGTGTAACAGCTGATCGGAACACAGATCTAAGAATCGATCGAGGAATTTTGCAGTGATTGTCTCTCCTCCTATTTGAGTAGCCAGCGCGGAAATGAGCGTCACTGCTTCGTGTGAGAAGTCATTTATCTCTGAACTCTGAAATTAGAGGTAAGAATTAATAATTTAGTTGTGTGTTACCAGGAACCGACCGAAACAAGTAAACAACCAATCAGAACTCGTTATTTAGGTCACGTGACTGGTTATCAGCCAATCAGGGACCAGTATTTCCTGATTCGGTCGGTTCCTGTGTGTTACAGAACAGATTCTATCCTCCCCGCACTGACTAACATAATATTTTGTTGTTAATTCTTTGTTAATTTTTTGTTCGTGTTTTGTCTTCAATTTGTTTGTTTGTACCAAGACGGAAATTCTAGAAACATTTGAATGCGTGAGAGAATGTTAGTATTGCTGTGTGGTATCACCAGACCCTGGGAAAATTACTGGATATATCACATTGTACACCATGAGAAATTACACTAAGTATGTGTTGATATGTATGTGTCTCCAGTATCCTACTACTCTTCTCACTTAATTTCATGTTGTACTTTCTACTCAAAGTCACGAACACTCTCTGTCAGTAACAATATCATCACACAGGGTTTGTGTTAGATATATATTGTTGGATGTAGGATATGAATCCTGATCGACTCAATTAATTAATAGATTGATTCGATTTTAAAACTTTGATTTCACCATATATACTTACGTTTGATGTCGGTTGAAGCATTTCCTGTATCCGATCCACAAAGATATGATCAAGGTCTCGTTTTGCATAAAATCCGTGTGTCGTAAGGAGAATCAGTGAGGACTGGGCTGCTTTTCTAACCTACAGAGGGAGCAAGATAAGGGGTTAGGGGAATGAGAAGGGTGAAGTTTTAAAGGGAACATATGGTTGTAACATCCATTAGACCGGGGGTTTTGGGGGGAAATGAAGGGATTCTGGAGAGGACCGAGCAGGTTACTTGACGTGGTATAGCACACATGTATGCTTGCTAGATTCTACATAATGTACACTTTTCTTCCTAGTAAACAACTCAAGCTCCAAATTCATTGACTATTCAGTATGCGGTGTTGACCTATCTTTCTGCTTCTGTCAAATATTTCAATTCCATTATATAATCTGCCTAAATTAGCTGCTGCATTTTTGCTAAATTATCCCGGAGTGGGGGATTGAATGGGAATAGTCCAGGAAAGCAGGGGCAATTTTGGGAACTAATTTTCAAGTTTACATAGTTTACAAGGAATGGCAAGTGTACCTGGTGGTTTGATCCTTGAGGGAGCTACAGAGGGCACAGGAAATGAAGGAGAAGAATGTCTCTCTGCAGATACCGGGTGTCACACATCTCAATCCCATGTACTGGAGCTGATCTAGCAGACTGACCCTCACGTTCAAATCTGGAATGGGTTTCAATTAACCACATGGCATTTAGATAAAACTAGAATGAATCTCAATCAAGTGGGGAATGTCTTGGACACAGTTACATGTGTAACCATGGTAACTGTGTTACAAACTCTCCCCCCTGTTTGGTAACATAAACTAAACAGCACGGATAATAAGTACATACCGGTATCCCCGGCTAATTCAACAGCAATCTGTTTGATCCTCTCCAAATCTTCCTTTGCATGAGAAATACTAAGCGCCTCATCAAGATCTAAGCAGGCCTGTTGTCTGAGGGGAGAATAATGGTTACAGCAACCGCCAGATTAGAACTGTACATTTATTATTTTAGTATCACTGTTCCATTGGTTATCTTGTTAATAGTTTAGGACTAGTTTATATGTGGTGCGCTCCCAAAAGAGAGATGGCTAACCAGGGGGGGGGGGGGGAGGTTGCTATGGTAGCCATGTACTAACCTGTAACTTGGCATTTCAAGTTGTGCAAATTTCTCCAACCTCTCCAGAACCCCCATCTCTGTTTCTGGGGGACCCTCGAGTGACTGTTGCTGCTCAAAGAGCTCCAGTGTTCGGTTTGGTAGGTACATCATGGCTGGGTTTACACAGGGTGTGCCCTCCTACCTAGATGTATGGTTTATCATGGGTTTAGAATTCACTGGGTTCAGGGGGGGGAAGGGAATGCACGGGGTGTGCCCTCTTACCTAGATATATATAGTTTATCATGGGGTTAGAAAGTAGAGTATGGACATTGTATTGGATAGAGTTCAGGGGGAATGGCGGTGGTTCTTAGGGGATATGAAATGGAAAGCTAAACTGTTTAACCGAATATATCATATTTGTCAAATGTGGCATATGAAATCAAATCGGATGTTGGGAATTATTGTCGAGCCAAATTTGTATGACATGAGGGTTCTGCAGAACAAATAGAGAAAAGTAGGGGGCGAATGAACATTTATCTCTGGCAGTGGGCGAGAGAGAGAAATGCGGGAGAGAAGGGGAAATGGAGGGAGGGGATTCTGTGTAAGAAGCAATTGGTGACACACACACGCTCTCTCGAGAACATCTAAAAATAAAGTAGGGGAAGAGATAAGAGAGGAAGGAGGGGCGGGTGGAACCTTTGAAATTAATGACACATAACATTTCAGAGAAAATTGTTTAAGTAAAAACAAATAGAAACACACTCAAAACACTCAAAATGAGAGAAAGTGAGTGAGAAATCTAAAACGAAATCATTTATCTATATTTCAGGCATTTTGCAACCATATTTATCTTCGTGTGCTTTCCGCACCTCTTCATCATAATTATACATCAACATGTTTAGCAATTCTCTATTTTCTCCTTCTCCTCAACCACCTCGCCTGATCCTACTTCCTCAACAACTTTTCCAGTCACCAGATACTTTGCCATCCGATCCGCTTTGGACAACACAATATTGAACACAGGATGAGTTGGTTCCACCATGTTATTAGGATCACCCTCGTACCACCTGATCCGAGAAAGAGTGCTGGGAAATGGACAGCCCACTAAGACAGTAACACGTGTGGTAAGTAATCCCGGGATTTCCCCGGTTTATCAACCAGTCCTCCGCTAGGATACTGACAACAAAACAGGATGTAATCCTGGAGGGAGACCTGCGAGAATAGCCACGATTTGGAGGACATTCCACTGTGATCCGTGGAGAGAATGTGGTGGAGAAGTGGGAATAGTCCGCCCTGCCAGAAAGAATAACATCCATCCACTAATTTGTTTGTTCGACCCTGAAAGCCTCCCTCGAATACCATCTGCCTGTGAACGGCCCAATCTAACAACCTGTCCTTGTCAATGAGGTGTGTCTTATTGAGGAGGATCAGGGTGGCTAAAGCACAAAACGTATATCCACCGTGAGCTTCCGTCCCTGGCCGAGAGCCAAAACCTCCCTCGTAGGTTTGGCAGGAGGCGACCCAGCGGCCCGTATTTTCGAACATTTCATCAGTTTTAATGCCAGTCAAAGTTGAAACAACTGCCGCACAATAGGCACCCCTCACATCCAGCTCTCCGTCATAGTGCATGGTAAACGAACCGTCCGGTTTGTGCATCGTGCTGAGGAATGATGCTAAGGCTGGTCGGTCTATGACATCGTATACTTCTGTCAGATCGAGTGATGCGATGGCAGAGACAGCTGCATATGTGGTGGCGAGGTGGGGAAGGTGACCGACATTCCCACAAAACCCGCCTGTGCTGCATTGAACCGTGGAAAAGAAGTCTCTGATTTTGAGTTGTTGGCTATCTGGAATTCGTTCGCCGAGGAGGTTTAGCGAGTGAACAATCCAGTAACAAAGCCACGGACGACTCGCATCTAAACATTCGAAATTCTCTGACAGTTGACATAGGCCTCGTTTTAAGTAGCTTATGTGACGAACTTTGTGTAGGGGGAATGTGTCTTTAAGCCGTGGTCGAATGAGACATGCTTGGTAAATGTTTTCAACAGAATCTTCAACATTTTTCTGTTCCACTGAGGTTTTAGTTTCAATGCTGTCAGTCGAGAGGCGTAGATAGGAAAACTCTTTTCCCACAGCTAGAGCCATGACCTGAGGAATTTATTTTGAGAAGGTTGTAAGTTAACACGTAATTTGCCACACTCCTCAACGAAGAGTATTAAAAACAATAGGGATCCCTAAAAAAGTTCAGTATTTACACAGAGTTTACACAGTCTTTACACAGTCGTTACACCCAGAGCGCCCGCGCCGCTCTGGGTGTAAAGACTGCGTCTTTCGCACTCGATTTGCAGCGTTTTCGGAAACTTTTTTCGCCGCAGCGCTCAATTTACTCAATTGTGCAGCACACAATCCAATATTTTCTTAGAAAAAGCCGCAAAACGCAGCACGCGCCGCTCTGGGTGTAATGACTGTGTAAAGACTGTGTAAACTCTGTGTAAATATACTCCATTTTTTTTCAACTGTTCACCCCCCAAAGTCGTGCGCGGAATTGTTTTGCGCGTTTATCACATGTTAACGTATAGCGCGCGCCACCCAAATTCTAATTTTTATTAAATTTCAGTTTTTGGGTGAACAGTTGAATAAAAATGGACTTTACTGAACTTTTTTAGGGATCCCTATACGCACGATTAGCATTTAGCTCCATTTTTCAAGAAACGGAGTGTCAGAAAAAATAAATTCCAAAAACGAACACAAAATTTTGAGTTTTAAATTCAAAGTTGCAATTGGAGCTTTTCAGCAGCGCGGACCAGTAAATTTCGCGCGTTACTAATAATCCGTGTTTTCGGCGGCGTGCGCGGCTGTGGTGAATGATCTGGTTTTTTGCGAAGGCCGGGGTACCGGTTCAAATAGAAAATATGTCAGTACAATATTATTTACATGAATAGATATAAAAATAAAATTTACTCTTACGTGAATGATCTGGTACACATTTTCAAAGCTTTTCCAAGATGGCCGTTTTTGTCACTTTCAGTTTTCTGTTTTTCTGATCTCTTTCTAACTTTCCTTCTCAAGCTTCACTTTAGGAATTAGGTTTCAAAGTCTTGCTGTTTTTGCCATTTTTTATCTTGCCATCTTTTTGTTTTCCTTCAGTCTTCACACTTCTTCAGTCTTCACCCAATTGTCGGTGTATCCACTGACCATTATCCAGCGGCCCATTCTGATTTTAGTTTGAAGCATTCCTTTTTAAAATTTAGATATAAATATTACAAACTGTCTGACACATTCTACTTATGAATATGAATATGAACTTCACAATTTATATCGAGTCAATATAAGAAAATATATGACTCTCCCGCTCTTACACTATACGTATAAAATATAGTTAAAAATTAAGTACATTAATATACGCTTCCAGGCCGAGGCTAATAGCACAACAGCAGTTACCTAAAGCGGGACAAACACACACAGACGAACCAATGAGACTGGTAACAATGAGCTGAGAGCCAAACAGACAGATAGATTTAACCAGATTTAATAAATTACTAAAATCGAATAGAAAAAGGCGAATAAGTTAGTTAAAAATACGGTAGTTACAAAACACCACCACACATACACACACACACACACACACACACACACACACACTCATACACACACTCACACACACACACACACACACACACACACACACAACTCACACTCAAACCCACACTCACACTTACACTTATACCCCAACACCCAAAAAATAAAGACATACACAAAACACAAATAAGTTAAGTTAAATAAGTTAATTAAAAAATGGTCATCACACAAGAGAACACAAAGGTGCACACACAAACGGACACAGCATACCTAGACTACTTGGAAACAGTTGTAGTTTGTCATACTTTAAGAGTTGTTCTCACTCACATCACACATGTTATTAAATCGACTACAGCACAGCAATCCTGTCTGTCCGGCTATTTCCGCATTCTTCGGCCTTTGCACTCGTATGCACTCTGCAGCAAGTGTGTCTTTCAAGTGTGCGTGTGTTTTAAAACACTTGTTAGCACTTTGAACTTTTTAAACATGCATCCTCACTCTCTGTTGCGTCTCTTGCAGTAGAGGATGAACTTTTCAATGAACTGTTGAATAGTTTTGTCATGTCATATTGTTTTCTCACACTCTCCCACTAATATTTAGTAGTATGAGTGATGAGGAAAAGATAAAGAAAAAGAAAAAGCTTTCGAGATCTGATGTTTTTGCATTTTTGTTTCCTTTTTTGACCGCAGTATTTTCAGTTCTAATTGGATACTACACAGTCTCCAGAAACCTCAAACAGGTACATAAAATATTTCATGACAAAAATTAACCTAATTTTCATTATAAATACTTGATCTATGAAGAGATGCTGGCGAAATTAATTTAATCATTTATATCCCCGGTTTAAGTCAGATGAGGCGAACTGGACGTATCGTGAGGCATGTCTGAGTGGTCGATACACCAACCTCAAGGATCTTCATCGGTTCGTTACACAACACATCCCCATTGTGCAGGGTGAACTGTCTAGAGATGCGTTCCTGGAGAACCATCTAATGAAAGAGAGACCTGTTTTAATGAAAGGTTTGTACTTTGTTATCATCATATTATCAGTTTTCAGTGCTAACAATTGTCACAACGCTCCAATTTTGCTGTTTTTAAAATTTCTCCCCACATTGGCCACTGACCCCCTCTTGATAAACATCTTGGCCCACTGTGCACTTCTCGAGTTTCTGAATTTGTTCATCACGTCATAGAGACTGTTCCACCAAAAATTATCGGCTGATAAATGATTATCATGTGGAACTGATAACCAGATTAGCGGTGCGTGTTTTCAAAGAGACCCCTGGGTGTGTCGATTCCTTGAAAACAAGCTGTCACGAACGTTTTCAATTTCAGGTTCCAAAAAGGTTTTTATACCGTAACCAATATTCAACCCTCTATTTTAGGTGCTGCACTCCACTGGAAATCGTATAAACTCTGGTCAGATAACTACCTAAACCAACAGTTTCATGATGTCAAGTTTTATATTGATCTCAGGAAGCATCATTCAACTGATTTCGCTGTAAGAAGAAAGATGAAGCTAACTCAGTTCCTTATGCAGTACAGGTGGGTGTTACTTAGTTACTAAGGGGCATCATGATAGAGACTAGCTGAAATTAATTGCTCTGACAGCAGCATTTCATTATCGCCACTTTCTTGGAAAAGATATGTTTCGCTGAAAAAAGGGCCTTGAGGCCTTCGTGTACTTCATGTAGCCTGTGGGGACCAGCTCGTGTGGCGGGCGGCGGCACGTCCTTGATAGATATTTTTATATTGGACACACTAAAACCACTATAGCAGTAGTTTTCTTGGAGGAGAAATAAAGTGATCTCATATGGGTTAGGAATTACTGAGTGATTCGGTGTACACGGACATAAATAGTGGGACACCCTAAAAATCTTAAATCAGTTTTAGTAGTACCAGAAGCTGCATATTGCAGACATCATCCTCTTCTTTCATTTCTCCACTTTTCAGATACCATTTGTCAACTTCTTTCGATAGACGCGGGCTAATATATTACTCAATCGCGTCTTTCTCGTTCAACTAATCAACCCAATATCTTTCATCTCTTTTTTCGGATCCAGAGGCACATGACTAATACCATGATGAGAAACTGAGAGAGAGAAAAGAGAGAGGGAGAGAGAGGGAGAGAGAGAGAATAGATACATAGAGAAGGATAGAGAGAGAGAGAGAGAGACAGGACGATTATATAGTAGATGAGATATACGATATAGCCAGTGACACGCCTATCGAAGGGCTAGATAACAATTAGAATTAAGGACCGTTTTTCGAATTATACTTTTATATAATATAGCATGACACGTTATTGAAGACAGAGAGAGAGAGAGAGAGAGAGAGAGAGAGAGAGAGAGAGAGAGAGAGAGAGAGAGAGAGAGGAACCACTGGGACCGTTACTATGGTTACTAAGTACAATAACATCGGAATACGATCTCAGGGTGGTGAAGCCTAGATTTGTGGGAAATTGTGGAAGACGTTCGTTCTATTCTAATACCAGTTATTATGAGAGTAGGGCCACCTTTATTATAGGCACCAGTTGACAGTCGTGGTCTTAATGTAGACTGGCGGACAAATTGACAGACAGACTCTATTGGATCTCTCTCCTTTTCTCTCTCTCTCTCTCTCTCTCTCTCTCTCTCTCTCTCTCTCTCTCTCTCTCTCTCTCTCTCTCTCTCACACACACACACACACACACACACACACAAACATCACTCTTGACAATAGTCTACAACAATAGATCTCTGCAACTGCCTGGAGGTTCGATATTATGTCTCCGGAAAGAGATGAGTGATGACATGGCATAATGATAATGATCAGAATATGAAAATAAGAGAAAAAGAGGGTGTGGCTATCATGGTGAGTCTATCCCAGCTGCACCCTTTAGAAGAACAAGAAGAAGAGGGCGACTATATGATGTGTAGACACCACCAGCTGTTGGAGATTAGAACTAGAAAACGATAGTTAGAGGAGGGGGTGGAAGGGAAAAAAGAACCCATAAAAAGGGACATCTGGTGTTGCCTAGTCAGTAACTACTGTAAACTTCTTCTCGGACTGCTTCTAGGACTAAAATAATAACAATAATTCTGCTGATTGCACTAACTAAGTTTGGGAACGGTGTACCCTCTCTTATCTCGCGAGAGAGTACAGCGCAGTAGTGGTTGACCGTGTATAAGGCCCAAATAAGGCACAGAGCTTTTCTGAATCAGCTTTTCAAGACGAATCCAACGCAACCGGAATTAGCTTTCTATCTCATCGGGAAGTGCTGGGTCTGGCATTTTGGTTTTTGCTCATTTTTGCTCATTTTCCGGTGCGCGGGCCAATCAGAGGCCTAGATTTCAAAATAAAGGCCTCTGATTGGCCCGCGCACCGAAAAATGACTAAAAATGAGGGTTCTAGACCCAGCACTTCCCGATGAGATAGAAAGCTAATTCCGGTTGCGTTGGATTCGTCTTGAAAAGCTGATTCAGAAAAGTTCTGTGCCATATTTGGACCTTATACACGGTCAACCACTACAGCGCAGTATAGGGAGAGAAAAGGGGGGATCTCATACCCAATAAGTGTAATAACTAAATCACAGCATCATACCAAGTATCCTAAATTTCGCAAGACTAATTTCATCGTGTGCACCCCCACCCCCTTATGACGGGACGAAATATGACGACAAATGGTATGGTACCAAAAGTAGTAACTAGTAGCCTATTACTACTTGAATTTGTAACATTTTATACTGACTGTAGAAACTTGTGGTCTCACTCTAGACTTTGTGGTCTCACTCTAGACTTTGTGGTCTCACTCTAGACTTTGTGGTCTCACTCTGGACTTTGTGGTCTCACTCTAGACCTTGTGGTCTCACTCTAGACCTTGTGGTCTCACTCTAGACCTTGTGGTCTCACTCTAGACCTTGTGGTCTCACTCTAGACTTTGTGGTCTCACTCTAGACTTTGTGGTCTCACTCTAGACCTTGTGGTCTCACTCTAGACCTTGTGGTCTCACTCTAGACTTTGTGGTCTCACTCTAGACCTTGTGGTCTCACTCTAGACCTTGTGGTCTCACTCTAGACCTTGTGGTCTCACTCTAGACTTTGTGGTCTCACTCTAGACCTTGTGGTCTCACTCTAGACCTTGTGGTCTCACTCTAGACCTTGTGGTCTCACTCTAGACTTTGTGGTCTCACTCTAGACTTTGTGGTCTCACTCTAGACCTTGTGGTCTCACTCTAGACCTTGTGGTCTCACTCTAGACCTTGTGGTCTCACTCTAGACTTTGTGGTCTCACTCTAGACTTTGTGGTCTCACTCTAGACTTTGTGGTCTCACTCTAGACTTTGTGGTCTCACTCTAGACCTTGTGGTCTCACTCTAGACCTTGTGGTCTCACTCTAGACTTTGTGGTCTCACTCTAGACTTTGTGGTCTCACTCTAGACTTTGTGGTCTCACTCTAGACCTTGTGGTCTCACTCTAGACTTTGTGGTCTCACTCTAGACTTTGTGGTCTCACTCTAGACTTTGTGGTCTCACTCTAGACCTTGTGGTCTCACTCTAGACTTTGTGGTCTCACTCTAGACTTTGTGGTCTCACTCTAGACTTTGTGGTCTCACTCTAGACTTGTGGTCTCACTCTAGACTTTGTGGTCTCACTCTAGACTTTGTGGTCTCACTCTAGACCTTGTGGTCTCACTCTAGACTTTGTGGTCTCACTCTAGACTTTGTGGTCTCACTCTAGACTTTGTGGTCTCACTCTAGACCTTGTGGTCTCACTCTAGACTTTGTGGTCTCACTCTAGACCTTGTGGTCTCACTCTAGACCTTGTGGTCTCACTCTAGACTTTGTGGTCTCACTCTAGACCTTGTGGTCTCACTCTAGACCTTGTGGTCTCACTCTAGACCTTGTGGTCTCACTCTAGACTTTGTGGTCTCACTCTAGACCTTGTGGTCTCACTCTAGACCTTGTGGTCTCACTCTAGACCTTGGTCACTTTGACTTTGTCGTGTACATGAATATACATGTAAATACCTCAATCTTCCACGAGCATTTGACATTTCTGCAGCTGCATATCTCAGGTCGTGAGGTCGCTGTAAATAAAATATTTTACTAATGATCTAAGTAAAAAATGCTTTACATTTAGGGACATCTGAAACCGCATTTTGAGTAATGGTTATATTCAACACCACCATGAGAAAGAGAGAGAGAGAGAGAGAGAGAGAGAGAAAAAAGGGATGATGAAAGAACATAGCTGCACTACTGCAGCTGCACCGATACACTTCCCTACCCATGGAAAATGGAAATAAAAGTTATTATCATGATTATCATGATTATGATTAGACATAGGTCTGAGGGCAGTCTTTTGTGAGACATTGCAGTGTAATGATAAGGGTAGTCTTCTGAGGCTCTTCGTGGTGCACTAGGTCGCAGGACAGTAATCATTGAGGGTGCAGCTGTCCACATGTCCACCTGTAATTACACACACACCCACCCACACACTCTCTCTCTCTCTCTCTCTCTCTCTCTCTCTCTCTCTCTATCTCTCTCTCTCTCTCTCTCTCTCTCCTACAGTTGATGCACCTCACTCTTTTCAGTGAGAGGTGCGTGTTCACAGTGCAATTATCCCGGGGGTGGGGGTGTAACTCCTTTAATCACCGTTTATCCTCACCCCATACACACACTCTGACACATGCAAGTGTGTGAAACAAGCTGTGAGAGGGGGCGTCAAGCTGGTAATATATAAACAATACCAAATACCACTATCCTGAATATATCCGCAGCGACCATGGTTTAATCTCAGATTCTCAGACCATGCCACCTTAGAAATCGAGCTTTGGGTGTGTTTTCAAGTATCTTACAGTGCTAGAAATATATATATAATAGAACATGGCGCTATATCGGCCGGAAATGTAATCCAAATTAAATAATGAAATGAGTTTGGCTTTTGGACATTCATATCAGTGCTACAGAGCAGCTGTGTGTAATTGGAACTGCCATTGTCTTGGCACACGAAGTCTGTCTTTTTTCTGTTTTCTTCCACTCTGTCTCCCTATTTTGGACACAGTTTAATTGAACAAGATACTGTTTTTGTGAGTGCTGTATTTACACCAACATAATTATAGCACTTCACATTATGCTATCTCTCTCTTTTCCTCAACATAATTTTTGGCCCTGCAACTGGCACTTTCTCGAGTCAGAAGTGTAAATCGAATTAACCAATAATCAACTGTCAATTTACATTTTCACTACACCAGCCTCAATACACAGATACACACAAATACACTAAACTACCCCTCACCTTATTACTCTCTCTACGTTTCAGGAGTAAAGACTGGTATTTGGACAGCATGACAATGGATACTGCATTTATGGATGGGACTAATGGTTAGTCGGTCGGTTGGTTGGTTTGTTTGTTTGTTAGTTGATTTGTTTGTTTGTTTGTTTGTTTGTTAGTTGGTTTGTTGGTTTTGGGATTTGTTTGTTGGTTTTTTTTGGTTTTGGGATTTGTTTGTTTGGTTTTATTTTGGGATTTGTTTGTTTATTCCCTATACAGTCGGACCCCGATTCAGTGACACCCTCGGGGGAAAGGGTTTTGTCCACTAAATCGGGGTGTCCACTAAATCGGGGTCAAATGATGTTAATTTCCTATATCGGGGGAAAAAAAATTCTGCCACTAAATCGGGGTGCCACCAAATCACTACTTTGAGCGTCGGTGTGCAGTAGCTGTACTGTGTCTCTATTTCTGCTGTAATTTTGCAGGTATATTTACAAAAGTTATTAGTCCTGAAATTTATGTCTAATGATCTCTTGCATTCCGCTCACTCGGTACTATAATTTATGTATGGGAGATTATTATCCCGTGACTGTGAAGTGTATATTTAGCTCGGTTCCTCTCCCGTGTTGTACCGTAACTCTGCCGACAGTCTAAATAGACTGTCTAAAGAAGAGCATAATAAGAGGTCTCTCCCACTTTTTAAATGAACCCTCGGAGCAAGGGAGAAGAAGGGGTAGCTGAGCTACAAAATTAAAGTCTAGCTGTAGTACGTATTGGAGTACTGCTGCAGTAGTATGGGTCAATTGTTTTATTCATTCATCATTATCATTGTTTATCTAATGGTTATAGAGAATAGATTCATTCCCCGTTTATTTAGGAGTTGAGGAAGTACTTTATCAGAGAGGGGATTGCAGAGAGGGGGAGTCCTTTAAAATTTTAGCTGTGTTGTAAGTGTAACAACATTCTTCCCATTATATTCTCAAAATCCCATATGAGTAGCCCACATGAGTAGCCCCCTCTTATTCAACCCCTTCTTCTTTGTTAGTTCGTTATTCAATACCCTTCTCTAAGGCCTGATCCCAAACTGCGAACAATTTAACATTTTTTTCTCCTCATATCAGGGATGACTAACATGACTATTTTGGGACAATGCCCTTACTAATGACTAATGCACCTCCCTTTCCCCCCAGTTCCAGGATACATGAACATGTCAGGGCTGTTCAGTACTGCAGAGGGAACGGACCACTTTTATCACAACTTTTATCTGAGCTCAGGAAATACCAGCAGTCCGCTTCATTATGATGGATATGCTAATTTTCTTACTGTTCTAGATGGCCGAAAAGAGGTAAGATATGATCTTAATTCTTATTGAAGGGATAATATTCTGATATTTTAGAATATTCAGGACTTTGAAGGCCGGTATCAATATTTGACTGAAGTGTCTACAACTGCAAGGGTCTCAAGACTGAGAGCGTGTGTCTCATGATGCTGCATCGACCCTGTGCGGTGGGAAATGATGTGAGGCACAGTGTTGCGCGCAATTGATTCACTGTAAAGAAAGCACGCAATGGTAGTCTGGCGCGCGGCGCTGCAGCGGCAAACTTGAACCGAGTTGGGCGCTGGAAATCGCCTGAAAAGCCACTTATTTTATGATAAACGTTCCTTCTGCAGTGGATAATTGCAGAGCCAGAGGAGATTCTAAAGCTGCAATACGATGAATTCTTAGATCATTCTAATCTGTCGCCGATAAATGTCACTAATTTCAATGTCACCAACCATCCTGGTCTCTGTGATGTTAGGTTAGTGTGGCAAATCAGTAAATCGGTTATGATTCAATGGTGTAGGGTATAATAATCAATCAATCAAGAACTAGGGTACTAGGGTATAATATTGTTTAACTAAACGACTGAAGCTGCATGCAGCAGGCATCTTATTATTGTCAACTTACAAAAAGTACACTCGTAAAACCCCTCCCTTTCTCCAGGTGGAAGAGAGCCGTTGTAGAAGCGGGGGACACCCTGTATGTCCCCTTCCTCCACTCCCACCACGTGTACAGCCCTCCAGGGAGGAACATGGCACTGGGCATGTGGTTCACACTTGGAGCTTATGATGCCCTTCTTGATGCCACTGGGTTTGATGATTCTACCGTGACTTCTGATATGATCAAGGTAGTTTATATTGAATATACATTTTTTAAATTATTTGTTGTTAGACCAATGCTCTGACTGCAGTTCTCACGAAATGAGAATAGGGTCAGGCCAATGCTCTGACAGATTATTTGCGTGTTGTCACTATAGGCCAGTCATTTTTTGTCATTTTGGGGCCATTTGGTGAACTGAGACATAACAAAGGTTTTCCACTTGCATTGTACTCCTATGGGGTCCCAGAAACACCAAAAAAATCGTCCACTCCAACCGAGGTGAAGAAAGTGCCCAAAATGACCACGCCCTTTTTGCCTGTATTTTCAGCCTTGGCCAAAAATAGCAACTTTGCTTTGGATTGGAGTAGAGACAAAAATGAGGGCACTAAAATGTGTAGAATGAGCAGCAGAATCGATTGGGACCAGGCAGAAGTCTCTATCTTGTCAACTTCGAGAGATAATTAAATAATTAAGTATGCGCATAACCGTTTTTGAGCCATATGGCTATAGCCACTCAGGAACGGTTTCGACAATTTTCCTTCACAGGAGCTTGTTCAGCATATAAAAATTAGCGGGGGTAACAAATATCAAGTTTCTATCGCTTCAGGTCAATGCGTTATTCAACTTCAAAGATCGAAAAATGAGGGTAAAAAGTCGAAATTTGGTCATTTTCTCTCATTTCCCCCTCATTTTTCGATCTTTGAATTTGAATAACGCATTGACCTTTAACGATAGAAACTTCAAATTTGTTACCCCCACTAATTTTTTCCCCGCCCGGGTGAATGCCGAAGGCATTCACCCGGATGCCTTTTGTAAAAAGGCATAGGGGTTTAGAATTCGACAAGTTTACATACTAGTGAGGTGTCACGGTCACAAAACTGGCTGTAACACGCTCAGTTGCGAGGGACAACGGTGTTGCTCCTTCATCAAATACTTCAATGGCACGTTTTCAGGAAATGTGAGCCGCGCATTGTGGCACGCAATTTAGTGCTACTAAAGTCTAAAACACAAGACCAAGTTCCATACGGTTTGAGTGATTAATAAATGATGAGAAATGTCTGGCCCGCCTTCACATTAGATTTAGATAGTTATGAAAATAGAGGTTGGCGGGGAAACATAGCATTATGAAACATAATGCAGTTATTCTTGTTATATGCCCAACAAGCTCCTGTAAAAGAAAATTGTCGAAACCGCTCCTGAGTGGCTATAGCCGTATGGCTCAAAAACGGTTATGCGCATACTTAATTATTTAATTATCTCTCGAAGTTGACAAGATAGAGACTTCTGCCTGGTCCCAATCGATTCTGCTGCTCATTCTACACATTTTAGTGCCCTCATTTTTGTCTCTACTCCAATCCAAAGCAAAGTTGCTATTTTTGGCCAAGGCTGAAAATACAGGCAAAAAGGGCGTGGTCATTTTGGGCACTTTCTTCACCTCGGTTGGAGTGGACGATTTTTTTGGTGTTTCTGGGACCCCATAGGAGTACAATGCACGTGGAAAACCTTTGTTATGTCTCAGTTCACCATTTTAGCAAAAAGTGACTGGCCTACTACCCCAACTGTATACAAAGTGCCGGAGTTGAGATTCACTAGCAGAGCTTTGCTGGTAGATAACTCTCTTCTAACAACCCCCTTTCAGATCTTCAAAGATCACGTAGCAGCTCGACCGCCTCCGTGTGAAGTGACCAGCTGTGCCCCTCTACCCTCCCACCACACATCCCTCCGTACCCTGGTCGCCCCTGGTAACGAACAATTCAGTAGGGACTAGTGATGTACCTCCCCCTGCCTGGTACCCACTGAAACGGTGGGGATCAGGGCGAGAAGAGGAGGAATTGGACCTATTGCCTATGGAACGGGTGTGCCCGAGGTAAGAAGAATTGTTGAAGAATGAAGACATTGTATATTTATAGATCAAAGGGGTGCTATTTGCTAAATAGTATTTAGGTCTCGCTAGGAACATCCAAGAGAGACTGAGAACTGCGATTGATACAATATGCAACACCCCCGCAACACCAACTCCATCCCCACAGGGATCTATCTCCCATGTATATCTGAACACTAAGGAGGCCCTGAATAGAGGATTCAAGGTAGTGGACACTGCTACAATGTATGGAAATGAGCTGGAAGTCGGCCAGGCTGTCCGTGATTCTCGGTGGAGTAGAGGAGCTGTGTTTGTTATCGACAAAATCCTGGTAAGCAATTTATTGTTTGAGAAACTTTGACGATAATCTTTTGCTTGAAGCATTTTGGTCAAAAGCGAAGAAATTATTGTCCAAAAACGTGTCATTGTTGGGGCCACACTGACCCAAATATAAGTTAGAAATGAACGTTGCCGAATTGGCCGTTTGTTCAGTGCGTAGCGTCTGTAAGCAACAATGTTCCTTCATAAAATATTTTTTGCGCCCAAATAAAAACAAGTAAGGGAGTTGTCTACTTGTCCATAAGACACTCGTATTCACCACCACACTCCATCACACCCCTATTACATGTACAATCTTTGTGACACCTATCCTCCTCATCATATGCGGTGACCCAGGCCCCATTCCTGGCCCATCCATAATGCCCATTCCAGTTTTTGTAGTAGCACTTGTTCTTACACTCCCTCATCTGGCACATTGCAACACCACCCTTGAAGCACCTGCACCTGTTACATCCATCGTGGAATCTCTCACCAACAAACACTCTGCCCTTTCCGCCATTGGGGTCTGCAAACATACAGCAGTCTGTACCCGTTGTGCATTCCCTATCTGAAATATATGTCGCATTATGAATTGTTCAATTACTGGTTTAACTTATTAAACCTGCAATTTTTGTCATCAATTCACTCCGATTTGTATCACAGATTAGGATGAAATGTGTTAGGACTTACTGCTGTTATTGCAAGTACACCTTTCGCATCCGTAGTCCCATGAATCACCGTCTTCGTACCACCCAATCGAATCCCAAGATTCACAATCGCCGACCACCATAGGCACAAGACACACCAACAATACTACAACTATCTTCATGATTTAATATAAAAAGCAGGAAGATTAAAGCTAAAGAAAGGGATAATGCAGGCTGTTTTTATACCAAGCTGAATGCATAATTAGATTTGGATAAATAGCAATATGCAAAGTATAAATAGCATAAAATATAATATTTCTGTATGTTTCACGCTACTTCTACAGTCCCCGCGGCTTGTTGAGCGGCTCTAATCGGGTATTATGGGGATTCTCTATCTCTACTATTATTGTAAAGGCCAAGGAGAGCTCCTAGTGATAGTACCGCTGAACTAGTGGGGAAACAAAACTTATTCATTCTCTTATTCTCTTGATCACAATATTTCCAGGCGGATGATATAATCCCAGCTGGTCCGGGTGGTATTGCAGACAAGACACGATCTATCATAAAGGGGTGTCTGGAGAGGCTGAATGTTGGATATATTGACCTACTTATGATCCATGATACATTCGAGTTAACAGACTTGCTGCCTTTCTTAACAGGTGAGAGAGATATTGTTCAGTTCATATTCCCAATTATCAAGTCTGTAGAAAAATAACATTTTATTCCCAACTGAAATAATGAATCCCCATCTGCTGTCTGCAGAGACCTCTTTATGTTATACTAAATCCCTCCCCAGTAATATGGAAAGTAATGGAAGAGTTTGTAAAGGAGGGAGTTGTACACTCTCTGGGTCTCAGTCACGCTGAAATGATCACCATCAAACATGTGGAATCCTTCGCCACCATCCCTGTCAGGTACAGTAGAAAATTACAAAGTACAAACCCAAAGCGTGTCTCATTCTGACATCTTCTCAATGTCCCAACACAAGTCGTCTATTTTTCAAATTCCGAACCCCTTCCCCTTTTCAGTGCTGTTCAGAATCTGTTTAACCCCTCCCTATTTCAGTGCAGTCCAGAATCTGTTTAACCCCACGGAGTATGATGAGGCTGTGTACAAATACTGCATGGAAAACCGGATAGTTTTCCTGGGGTTTGGAATAACTGGTTAGTGAATTTAATTCCGCCCCTGATAAGATTTCTCCGAATCACGGAAAGATCAAAAAAGGATCCGATCTTTCCGTTTCGGTATATCCTTGTAAATCTCAGCCTCACCCACGCCCCACTCCAGGTGACTACCACGCAGTCTATGGACAGCCCAATCCCATCCTAAATCATCCCCTCATCCGATCTCTCTCCGAGTTGTACGTGACTTCTCAGCAGCTGATCCTGTACAACTGGGCAGCCCAAATGGGTGTCATCCCAATATCACGTACAACCAGTATCAGTCATATGAAGGAGAATCTTGAGTTTAGGGACATCTTCCTGAATCCTACACATTTGGAACAAATTAATGGACTGCTCGCCATTCGAACGTGATATATATTTGAACTGTTTTTGATTATTTGATTTTCAGTGGTCGTTTATTTTCCTATCGTATCACAACTTGTGTTGCTCGGCATATAAATGCATTTATCAGATCTTGATTATTTTAACCTTTTTTGTTTTGACTTGAAATTAGTGATTCAGATTACGGCATCCCTTGCACCTCTGGGAGATCTCCCACGGACGTTCTAGAACGTTATGCAGCAATGGGGGATTGTAATAGATTACAGATGTACCGCCCGAGAGATAAGAACATGTACTGCCGAAATTGTCACGGAGTCACTTGTCTCGGGCAGCTATAATCATCCAGCTGGGACGTCCGTCGTCCTTGGGATATCTTCCTGAACTGCAAGGGAGGTCGTTATAATGTAGACATGTGTGTGTGTGTGTGTGTGCTTTGTTGAATCTGTGTATTTTGTTATTTAAACCGTTTTAATTTTATCTCTTTCTTTCCCCTCGCAGAAAAACAATTTGTATTGGTTTTGTAAAAATAAAATAGAAGTAAAATTTCTAAAAACTACTGAAATAAATCTCAAAATAAACCCTAACTTAAAATAACTCCTTTTGGTAAAAAACAAATCAAAACAATTCACAAACAGTTTCAAGAGTTCCCACGCTTCTTTGGCGCGGGATTTTGACACTGCCTACATTTTACAATTTTAGCACTGCGCGCTACGCATATGTGCTCACATGGCTCACTGCAGCTCAGCAGTACCAATTCTCAATCTGGAGACATCACTCTGTCTCTTGTGATTATGCTCTCAACTCCAATCACCACTTCTCCTTCTCTCTCTCTCTCTCTCTCTCTCTCTCTCTCTCTCTCTCTCTCTCTCTTCCTACCAAAATTGACTGAAAAGGTGCAACTCACGTGCTCAAATTGACTCATGCACCACACTGGTACATCGGTCGGAAATCCGAGTTAGTGATTTTGGGCAAATCAGAGTGGTGCTTGCAATGATGAGGCGGAAAAGAGACCGGGGGAGAGAGAGAGAGAGAGAGAGAGAGAGAGAGAGAGAGAGAGAGAGAGAGAGAGAGAACCCGTGTTCACTTTGACTACTTACAGTACCAATCAAAATGGCGATTACGTGTAAGCAGATGTGTGAGACAGGAATTAGTAACCACCGTTTCTCTCTCTCTCTCTCTCTCTCTCTCTCTCTCTCTCTCTCTCTCTCTCTCTCTCCCTCTCTCTCTTTCCCTCTCTCTCTCCCAGTCACCCACCCTGCTTTTCAAATCTTTGCTCAATTAGGCGAGTACTTGTGCAATCACTAACACACTAAAACCTGCATCTAAACACTCTCACAGAGAATAATTTATTGGAAACAACCCTGCAAAATAACAATCTCTCCTCTAGGGAGTATAAAACTTAGAAAACATCATCATCACAAATTTTGATAATATTTCTCCGAAATGTTATTCTAGTAAGAGTCTCCCGAACCATTTCCATCAAATTGATCCCCATCATCAACATCATCTTCCCCCTCGCTATCAAACGCCTCTCCATACTGTGTATACTCGTCACATAGGTCGCTAATGTTCATCTGGGCCTGCAGGGGATGATATTTTTTAGTAAAAACTGCAGTGGTTATACATATATCAGTATTGGCTGGTTAGCAGCTGGTATTTGATTTCGAAATTGGCCATGAAATGGCCCTCTCAATTATCAGTCCTCCCTCTCTGAGGGGTAACCCATGGCCATTACCGAATCGGGAACACCTTAACAAAAGTTCCAACAATTCACGATAAATAGTGAGAAACTCACCTCTCTGAATTCTGTCTCGTCCATACCCTCACCAGTGTACCAATGGACAAATGCTTTCTTGGCGATCATCCTCTGATATGAACCCATAATCTTTTTGATCGGTGTTACAATAGCTGAGGTGTTTCCAATAAACGTTCCTGAGTGAGAAACATAAAACATTAGTGTTTAGTTCCTGAGTGAGAAACATAAAACATTAGTATTTATAATTCCTTATGTGAGACACAAAACATTAGGGTTATATAATCCAGTACATTTTGTAAGAAGTCCATCTGCAACAGGAAGTCAGGAAATTTTTGTGTGGTGTATGTCTGTATATTTGACAATATGAATCACATTCCTGCAGTGCTGCCTAGAGTACCGGAGTTACCTCATGGATGCAATAACAAAAGAACATTCCAGAAGGAACAAAAGAATGGCAACTACACAGTCACTGGCTCAAGTTATGGACAATCGGACAAACAAACTCACACCATTCTTACGTCCTAAAATACTCTGTCAGAGCATTGGCCTGATAACAGACAACACTCAGTAGTAGTGTTTTACTGTCATGTACCGCTTAAATGCACTGGCTCAAAACGAGGTGTGCGGCACTCAGGCGCTGCCAACAGGTCTTTGGGGACCACTTGACAGGTACAAACAAACAAACGGGGGGGGGGGGGCAACAACATTACCTGAATGACCTCCCTCTGGTGAGGCAACATTGCAGACAGCTGTTTTCACATTGCTAGGCATCCACTCTACAAAGTGAGCCCTGTTTTTCAGTGTGATCTCATTCAGCTGTCTGTCTATCTCTCTCATTGAGAGCCCCTCCCCTCGGAATATACAGGCACCTAGAATATAAGTATGTTGTTAGACAAACAGATATTACAGGAAGCTGTTACACCGCGGATAACTAGTTAGAGCATGTGGTATTGTGTGGGATCGTTACCACATTGCTAACTACTGCTGCTGGGATATTGCTTGCTGTTCTCGAATACTGTAAAGCAGGTTTAGAACAATTAGGGATTGCTAAGTGAGTGCAATAATGCAATATTAATTTTGGTTAAATGGAGAAATAGTTAGATAAGAAGGGTACTTACAAGTTAGATAGTTCCCATCCCGGAAAGGATCTGACACTGATAACATGTTGTTTGGATTAAACAGCTCCTTCACCAGATTTGCATTCCGCTGGGAGAAAGAATCCAGTCTTAGGGGCGCGTAACCTGCAGAGACATGGTTGTTTTGCGATTTTAAAAGCACCCAAGTTTGCAGATTGCGGAAATATTGCGGAAATGTTGCTGAACCGTTGCGGAAAATGGAAATGGAGAACCCCACTAGTACCGCAATACCTTACTCTATACCATTTCCCCTGGAAGTAGATTCCAAATATCAATTTTGATTCTGACCTGGAATAAAGAATTTCAGTCGAGTGAAGGGAATGAGATTGGTGGCTAACTTCCTCAGATCTGCATTTAGTTGTCCTGGTAACCGGAGGCATGTGGTGACACCCGTCATAGCACGACATATAATCTGAAACAGGGAGAAAGTAGAAAAAAGTGAAGGAACCGCACACACTTGAATTATACAAAGATACAAGACCTCACAGGAGTAATTCATATGTTGATCATATTGTCGAATGAAACTTGCTCATTGAACTTGTTTTGTTCCAACCCCGGAAACAGGGTCGAGCAAGGCAACATTGAACAGTTGGTTCAATTCAAACAAATATTTACCTTGTTGAGATCGTCATACTGGGGTTTCTTGTTTTTCAGCTCATTGACGCATATCCTGTGTAGAGCCTCATTGTCTACGGGGGGAGAATTTATCAAGAGAGTTCTAAGAAAGAGAATTCTAAGAAAGAGAAGATCATTTCTAACTACTACATAGTTTCTCAGGAGAATATAGGTCTATGTCACACAATTCTGAGAAATCATCCTGGGCGAATTCGATTTCAAAACAAGGGGTAAACATCAGAAATATAAGTTATAGTGACGTTATCCATCTATCGTTTGTTTCATTTCAAAACAAATATTTAATGGATCATCCATGACTTGTAAAAAATATAGTGGTGACGAGAGAGCTTCCTTTCCTCGCACTATTGACATAACAGAGCGAAGTAGACAAGATCATGAAATACAAGCTAGATAAGCACCACAATATATTGTTCACTGCCTCTCTTACCCATTGCAAAGACTGCATGTGCAGTTTCAATTAGCACGTGTAGACTGAGCAGCGCATTGTAAGGTTCCACGATAACATCTGATATAAGAGATGAGGGGAGGATGGCGTAGGAGGAACTCATTCTGTCGTAGTAGTCCCCGCAGAGATTCTGCTGGATTAGGGTTCCCATTCCGGATCCCGTTCCTCCACCAAGAGAGTGGATTACCTGAAGCAAGAGGAGAGTTTTATTGGGCTGAAGAATGACTGGGGCTTGTCGCAATTATTCATCAAGGGACGGGGGAATGTGAATTATAGGGGGAAGAGAGTGGGTATTAAGGGTACGCTAACCAAAAAATTTTTTCGAGTGCAGGGAAATCTCTCACCGTAGGGTTGTAGGCTGTGCCAAGGAGACCTCAAATATGCAATTTGAGCTCTCAAGTCGAATTCATATTTTTGCTACAGCTGTTTAAAAAATGTCCTGTAAATACGTTTTTGGCATCTCAAAAAATTTTTTTGAAAGATAGGAGCATGAAAATTTGTGGATTTGAAGAGGACATGAAGGTGAATAACCACAAAATTTTTTTTTGCAATCCGAGATGATTTCCGGTCCTGAGATGGATTTCTTTTTTTCCACTTTAACGCCCTATTTGGCAAAGTTCCGAAAACATGTGAAAGCTGTAAATTGGTGAAAAGTTGCGTCTAACGATTATCTAAGTGGCCATAAATTTTGGGCGCGTCCTTATTTGAGATAAGCTGTACAGAGTTTTTTTCGTGAAAGCCGTCATTTCAGAAATAAATAAATTCCCTGTATCTCAAAAACGGCTGATCGTAGAGACCTGAGACTATGCTTAAACGATTCAGAAGGTCCGATTTTGGGGGGGTCTTCTGAGAGACATTTTGCTCCTACTTCAACCGTTTTTGCTGTAATTGCGAAAAACAAATTCTATGAAAAGGGCAAAAGCTAAACTCCAATATCCTGTAATTAGGGAATTTTAGCTAAGAAAGGACCGAAACTATGGAAAAATGTGTAACAAGCTAATTCCTTCACTATTTGGTCCATATGGGTCCCTATAATCACCAAAAACAAAATCACAAAAAATCCACGATGGCGAAGATGGGTTTTTGTTTTTCGCAATTACAGCAAAAACGGTTGAAGTAGGAGCAAAATGTCTCTCAGAAGACCCCCCCAAAATCGGACCTTCTGAATCGTTTAAGCATAGTCTCAGGTCTCTACGATCAGCCGTTTTTGAGATACAGGGAATTTATTTATTTCTGAAATGACGGCTTTCACGAAAAAAACTCTGTACAGCTTATCTCAAATAAGGACACGCCCAAAATTTATGGCCACTTAGATAATCGTTAGACGCAACTTTTCACCAATTTACAGCTTTCACATGTTTTCGGAACTTTGCCAAATAGGGCGTTAAAGTGGAAAAAAAGAAATCCATCTCAGGACCGGAAATCAGCTCGGATTTCAAAAAAATTTTTTGTGGCTACTCACCTTTTTGTCCTCTTCAAATCCACAAATTTTTATGATCCTATCTTTACAAATGTATTTTTAAGATGCCAAAAACTTATTTTCAGTTCATTTTTCAAGCAGCTGTAGCAAAAATATGAATTCGACTTGAGAGCTCAAATTGCATATTTGAGGTCTCCTTGGCATGGCCTACAACCCTACAGTGAGAGATTTCCCTGCACTCGAAAAAAATTTTTGGTTAGCGTACCCTTAAGTTCAGCATTCCGATTCATTGGACACAGAATCATTATTCATTACACAAAAACCAACCTGGAAACCCTGAAGACAGTCCGCCTTCTCAGCCTCCTTCCTAACAATATCGTTCACCTGCTCAATCAACTCAGCTCCCTCGGTATAATACCCCTTGGCCCAGTTGTTACCCGCCCCACTCGCCCCAAAGACGAAGGAGTTGGGGTCAAAGGCCGCGCCCCAGGGACCCCCCTTGATGGCATCTATGGTGCCAGGCTCCAAGTCCACACAAACTGACCGGGGGACGAATCTGTGGGACGGGGAGAAGTAATGGGTGAAACGTGCACCGTATCATGGTGGTACTGCATTTGGAAACATAGACACCTGGTGCGGGGGTCGCGCCAGGTGTCTATGTTTCCAAGTACTGCATGAGTACATGAGCTATCGAGATTGAGATTAAAAACCACTAAAGAACCCAATAAAGAATAAATTAAGAACCACTAAAGAACCCAATAAAGAATAAATTAAGAACCACTAAAGAACCCAATAAAGAATCAATTAAGAATCAATTAAGAACCAATTAACAACTATTACAGCCCAATTATCATTACCTTTTATCTGCAGTTTCATTCCAGTACACGTCAGATCGTGATAACATGACATCCGGGTTATCTCCACAGTACCTCCCCTCAACATTAATATCATGCTCCTGGCTTATCCGCTGCCAGAATTGGGTACCTAGAGGATACAACGAAATAATATAGCTGTATTTAGGACGCAACACACGTTTCATGGAATCCCTGACGGGAAACCAATCACCTAGAGGATATATAGTTGTTCACTGTTCACTGTTCATGGAGCCCCGGTTTGATTCTCATAACAGTGCGCTCAGATGGGGTCCGCGGCGCCAGACTGGTTCAGAGAAACTCAAGAGATTATTAGGCAAGGCGGATAAAGAGTCATGGGGTCAGGAAATATGGATTTTGAATAAAATGGAAGATTCAGTTGTTTGGAAGATATTTGAGAGACAGGTAATAGTCTTTAGAGCTAGTCTGTATGCAGTATGCACAATACTGAGGTCTGAGACTCACCAATTTGGTTTCCACATTGCCCAACTTGGATATGGATAATCTCTCTCATGATGGGGTGATAACACAACAATCAAACAATTAACAGAGACAGATATTATACGTGTAAGAAGTTGCTCAAGAACTAAACAGATCAACTGGGAGTGAAATGCTTGTGCAGTATAATGTGACAGGTGGTAATCTGTACAGTATTCTACTTGGGACATGTCTTTGTTATTGTTTGGACAGAGCTGTGTGTCATTTTTACCACAACCACGCCAATTAGATGTCTGACGAGATAGAGATAGAAAGATAGAGATAGATAGAGATAGATAGAGATAGATAGAGATAGATAGAGAAAGGGATAAATAGATAGAGATAGAGATAGATAGATAGAGATAGATAGAGATAGAGTTAGATAGAGAGTACAGAGAAAAACAATGAGATACATCAGAGAGGGATAGAGAGACAGATTTAAGATAGATGGAGATCACCAACCTTATACGGAAGGCGGAAGTTAGTATTATGACCTGATACCTGAATTTTAGATCAGCACCACATACCACGAGAAAGACTCTTGGTGATCACTTTCTATGATCTATCTCTATTCTCTATCTCTATCTGTCTACCTATCTTTATCTCTATATCTATCTCTTTCTGAAAGAGATAGATATAGAGATAAAGATAGGTAGACAGATAGAGATAGAGAATAGAGATAGATCATAGAAAGTGATCACAAAGTCTGATCATATATACGGAAGTTTTTCTATAAGGATACCACTATGACCTGATTTCACTTTATCCTTCACTCAAACTCTGTCTGATCCCTTTCCACAGACTTGTGAAACTAACGATATGTTAGGTGCACAGGTTTTGAACTTATCAAGAACACAATACGGTTTCTTTGTTGATGAAAATCAAAATTCAAACAAAAAACAGAATCAATAAAGCATAAATTCCCGTCAGAAAAATAAAACACTCGAAAAATAAATAATATCAAATACGCTGATGAAAATTAAAGAAAAAACAAAACAAAAACTCACACAATCAAACTGTAATATTGAATAAGATTAAAGATTTCAAAAAGCTACTCCACAAAAACATGACTTGCCAAAACTCCAAGTCCTCAAACTCCCTCGAGAAAACGCAGGTATAAGTTCGTCCCGTTTTTAACAAACACAGCTCAGGAAGTATAATGGAGTTCCAATTCAAGCTTGATCAAGTACAGTCAGACCTTGATTTACCGGGATACTCAGGGAAAGGGTTTTGCCCGGTATATCAGGGTGCCCAGGGGTCCGACTTTACACAATATCTCAGATCCCCCACTCCATGCAGTTTAGTAGTCCCCCTCCTCTTCCTCCACATCTTCCTCCTCCACGTCACTGTCCCCGGTACAGTCCTGGTACTTGGTGTACTCTGTACACAGATCCACCACGTTACCTTCCGCCTGGAGAGAGAGAACGGATAGCTTGTTACTAAACTAGAAATTAGTGCTTTGACACTTTGTTTCTTGGTGTTAATTCGTTAAAAAGGATTGGTTGGTGTTAAGGTTATATTTCTAAGTGGCGAGGTAAAAGAGGACCACTTATGGTATATCACAGTATCAGTGTTCGTGAAAGTTGCTATAATGTGATCTATCGAACAGATAGGGTCACAAATAAAGTGCTATGTAATTGCTACTAATTAATAATTAAAATATAATTAACTAATTAATTAATTACCTCGGTGAACTCCTGTAGGTCCATCCCCTCGCCCGTATACCAATGTGTAAATGCTCGTCTGGAGAACATCTGGGTAAACCTCTCCAGAGTTCTCCCAAACATCTCGCTAATTGAGGTACTGTTACCGATAAAGGTACCTGGAAGGTGATAGTAAATTTCATGTGTTGCCACACCATGAGTCTCATGATCAATTAGTAGATGTAAATTACATTGTAATGATATGGACGAATATAGAGGCTTGGTATTTCAGGTAGGTTACATTACCTGCCATATTTTCTCCCTTTGGTGGAACATTACACACGGCAGTTTTCACGTTACTGGGAATCCACTCAACAAACGAACTAGAATTCTTGGTTTGCATCTCGAGCATTCTCTCGTCTACTTCCTTCATTGACACTTTACCCCGCAGCATACACGCAACTGCAGGAAATATAGGGGGTGGTTGGTTGCGAATTTGTTGTGTAACCGTTGCTGAGCCGTTGCGGATAATCAAAAATTCTGAAGTTCAGTTTGCACAGACACATAGATATTGAGCTCGAAGCTACTACAATACGTGTTCCCCTACCAGTAAGATATTTTCCCATTTGAGGATTACAGTCCGTCATCATGGATCTACTATCAAACATCTGGCTGATGAGATCCTGCAGTTTGTGCGCTTTGAACTTGGCATTCGCTACACTGTGTAGAGGCGCATAACCTGAGAGTGGACGAGGGTGTTATAGAACACCGACAACAAATGTGATATGTCGACTGCTGCAGAGATTGTTTGAAACGTAAAAAAGAGGTAAAACATTAAGAATAGCTGCACGACTATAATATGGAACGTTTATCAATGTGGTTTTTAACCCCCTCTTTTTTGTTCATTTCCACCTCAATATTCTTACTAGAGATAAAGAAGTGAAGCCTAGGGAAGGGAACCATGTTAACAGCTAACTTCCTTAGGTCAGCATTCAGTTGCCCTGGGAACCGTAGAGAAGTTGTAATTCCCGCCATGGTGTTGCAGACCAGACCGTTCAGATTACTATATGTGGGTTCCTTGATCTTCAGAGTGGAGTTGCAGATCTTGTACAGCGCCTCATTATCTGAGAAAAAAGGTGATTATTTTAGTGGCTTACTGAAAATACTATCTGCTGGTCTTGCCTTGTCATAAAAAGGGTTTGAACAAAACATAGGTAAAACACATACCAAAGCAGAATGATTGGTCAGTGTTCTCAATCAGTTGATGCATGGCCAGGAGTGCATTATAAGGCTCCACCACCACATCAGACACCTATGGAAGGTTGAGAGCATGGTAGAGTTAGTTTGAGAAATTATTTTCAACTTAAACTATACTATGAGATTTATGGAAATAATCGTGGTAAGTTATATTGGATTTGCGATTAGTACCTATACCGATACGGCCAATAACCGCCTGGGAAGGGCACACACTGATCAACTGCCTCTAAAACCCTACCTTGGGAGAAGGATAGACACTGAAACTCATGATGATTCTGTCGTAGTACTCCTCCCTTAGTCGGTTTAGAAGGAGTGTACCAAACCCACTACCTGTACCACCACCAAGAGAGTGGCACAACTGAAATCCTGGAACGAGAGAGAGATGTTATAGTTATAGTGTTTGACATCCATGATGGTCCTAACTGTAAATTCTTGGCCAAGATTAAAAACCCCCACCACCCCCTTGATTTTGACAGTTAGAGGCCCTCCTGTATATATGTCTCACCACCCAAATTTTGGGATCCATGCCCCTCTCCCCCCGTTCCCAGTGTTGCGAAAATTAACTTTTCCCGGAAACTGAAAGAACTGAAAGAGCGAGGTTATGAAATTCCCCCTCTGCGCTAGCTCACGGATATATGCAATAATAGGGGTGACTTCGTAACCAATGAAAGAGCGAGGTTAAAACTTCTCACTTAGCAGCGATTTTGTGGGTGGAAGTTTGGATAGTAGTACATATAACGAATATGAAAGAGTTGTAAAATGGAAGGGTGCATTTTCTGGGAAAGTTCGCCCCTCACATCCTTGTTATTTTATTAAATCACAAGTCTCTGCTATAGCAAGAACACCACACTTCAGAGAATTCACTAACCCCAACACACTTCAGAGGGTTTTTTTGGTGACTTCTCCGACCTCCATGCTAACATTTGTCACTCCCTGTACAATCTGTCAAATCTGGCAATATATATTTGCCACGGTTTGACAGATGTTAAACTTCTCAACCATTTGTTGTGGCCAAGGTATATGACTTATGGAGAATCTCCCGAGGTTCAATTCTTAGAATGACGGATCCGTGTTACTAAGAATATAGTTGGACTAAGAAAGTTTAGGTACTCAAGGTCTAGGTGGCAGAGTTGTCGTATTTCCAAGAATTGAAGACCTAACCATATCCACCTTCCCAGTAGTGGTGTTGTTTTATGGCGAATCTGTCACATGCCGCTCTATCGAGAAACTCATCGACTCTCAAATAGTATTCTGTATTCTCAAATAGTATTCTGTAGCTTATGTTTTTGTTAACATTTTTTCCCTGCCCGGGTGGATGATCGTTTTAGCACGTGTGCTAAAAATATCATAAAGGGTTTAGAAATCTCGGATTTGAAATAGTAACTCGAGCGTGGTCAAAATCGCGTGTGTCACGGTAGCAGCATAGTAACTGCTCCTTCATAAAATCAAATAACTGTTTTGGTGAAATATGATGTCAGGACGCTTATTTTTCAAAGCTGTGCGCGGCGCTCACAACACTGTTGCTGAAGGGGTGAGGGTAGAGTAAAACAGCTGTGTAACTGCATATACATACAGGACGCATCTCACATTGTGACCAAGCCTTGATATTGTGATACTGATAGTGTGATACTGATCCTGTCGACGGAGGGCAGGGAAACACCGCATTATGAATACATAATGCAATAATTCTTGTTTATGGAAATCTGTTGACGGCGATCTTCGCAAGATCTCAGCCGTACTCCTAAAATTAGCTCTCCCTACTAACCTTGTGGGCTGTCGCACTGCTCAAATTCTCTCCCTACTAACCTTGTGGGCTGTCACACTGCTCAAATTCTCTCCGTACTAACCTTGTGGGCTGTCGCACTGCTCAAATTCTCTCCCTACTAACCTTGTGGGCTGTCGCACTGCTCAAATTCTCTCCGTACTTGTTCCATCACCATATCTGATAGCTCTGCTCCCTCTGTGTAGTGCCCAGTCGCCCAGTTATTACCTGTTAATTGGTTAATTGATTGGTTAATTGCGGCTAGGGTACTATTAGTTACTTGAGGAGGAATTATGGGTCGTTATTTTGAGGCAGGGGTTACCAAAATAAATTTAAACTCGTGACGTCTCACAAGTAACTTAGCAGTACTAAACGCCTAGGGTGGGTCGCAATGACCACAATTTATTAAGCTTTTTTTCTTTTCTCACGACCTCTCCGCGTCCTTAGTGTTGCAATTACCTGCACCATTACGACCATGTACGTAGTTGTCAGGTCGGAATACTGGTCCCAGTGGGCTAGCTTTGATCACATCGATCACACCGGGTTCCAAATCCACTATGAGGGCTCGGGGGACATACCTGTGGAAACATACAGTTACCAGGCTATAACAACCTCACTAAAACTCAGTCCGACGACCGACCGACAAACGATCGATCAACGACTGATATCAATCGTCAACCAACCGCTCATCAATCGATCGCCGAACCAAATCCCAGCAGGGAAGTATGGCTCATGGAAATGTGATAGAAGAAATCTGGGAATTCTCAAATCTCAATTAACCTAAGCGAGTTGTTTTTTTTTCTTCGTGTGGGGCGCGGTTAGACAGGATGGAGCAAGGCAAGATTATAGACTACTCAGTCACAAGTTATCCTTTCGGTAGGTTTTCAGACGCTCCCATTTTTGCAACTTTTGCAACTTTTTATCTATAGTAGTAATACAGCTGTAGTGAGCAACATTTTAAAATCTCACCTTGCCCCTGAGACCTCTGTCCAGTAGACATTGACCCGATCCAGGCCAGTCTCTGCATCCTCCCCTACATGCGTCCCATCGGGCTGGATACCATGTTCTGCACTGATAGTCTCCCAAAACTGAAAGTAGCACATACGTACATTAGTTTATGTCTTGCTGTTTTCTATATCTGCTGAAACTAACAATAATCCTGGAACGTGATTTGGTTTATTCGCATTGTGAGCGGGGATGTGGCGGATGGAATTGATATATTTGAGGTGGTAGTTCCCATCCTGGAATGTGGCTCGAGTTTCGAAAATAAACAAGGAAACAAATTGTTTATTTTCGAAACTCGCTGCACATCCATGATGATAACTATTATACCAACTCAAATATTTGTTTGTTACCTTGAGTCCAACTTGGTTTCCACATTGCCCAACCTGTAAATGAAGAACCTCTCTCATTGTATTCAGCTGCTAATAACGGTATTAGGTTGTTAGATTGGAATTATACAATTCAACATGACTTATGGATGAAACTCAATTTATTGAGTAAGGGGTGGCATGGTGGCGTGGGACTAAACAAATCTCGATAGTATTTAACATCATGACGGTCACCAAACTCGATTTCAACCTTGTTTCCCCCCAGTTTCTCTGAGAACAACCGACCCTCGCATATCCGAATGATCTTTTATACTTGTCTTGTGAGCATATTTAGTGATCCCAAACTTTCTATAGTACCTCAGCCCCATACGCTGGAGAGTAGCCAGTTTGATCTTGCAGGCTCTATAATGTCTATGTGTTTGTGTTTAGTTTGTTTTGAGATTCTTTTTCAATTCTAAGTATGAAATTGCCCTGATTTACGCATGCCCTGATCGTCCCTCGATACCACAAAGGTGCTTATAGTGTAGAATGACTTTTCTCGACTTCCCAGAGCGAGAGAGAGAGTGAAGTTGATTAGACTCGGGGCCAATGACCGGTTTCTTGTTTGAAGAACTTTCCGGATGCCAGGACGTGTGAGAGCGAGTGTAAAGGAATGATGTGAGGAACTGTGAAGGAATGGTAGAGAGAGAGATACTTACTTTTGATACTTTTGAGAGAGAGAGAGAGAGAGAGAGAGAGAGAGAGAGAGAGAGAGAGAGAGATAAGATAGAGAGAGAGAAGAGAGAGAGAGAGAGAGAGAGGATCTATACAGAGACAGAGATGACAAAGATTTGTTTTTGTGTTAGAGAGTAGAGATATCTCTCTATTAGAGAGAGCTCTAGCTCTGATGATATAGTAGCAGCTCGATCTGAGCTATTTTTTTATATAGCTCTGCTCTCTCGTCGCTCTCTCCTCTCTCGCTCTCTCCTTTCTCTCTCCCTCTCTCTCTCTCTCTCGATAGCCCGATGACAGACTCCCAGATAAAGACAATTACAACACCCACGGCTTTCGCGTGATGTATGTGTTTGATCTTAGGAAAGGAACATACCTTACTCTCGTTTTTTAAGAAACGCTTTAGTAAGAAACTTTTTTATAAGAAACTTTTCAACACTACTTTAAACAAATTAATTTGAGTTTGCCGTCAATCGATCTGATAACTGTGTTAGCATCTTATCTCTAATCTTTTTGATCTCTGTTGAGCCTACTTTAACGTACTTACGAGTGAAACTTTTTTGTTCCGTCAACTGTTTTTACCGTTACGAGTAGTAGATATGAAGATGTAGCCCTAAGAGTGAATTTGAAGATGTGTATTTAGGTGATGTATTAGACAAGTATAAAGGTGTGATTTGTTGATTTGTCTTAGGAGGGATGACACTAATTGCCTCGGGTGTTTGAAACTCAGCTGTGGGGACATTCTCAAGGTTTGTTACAAACTGATCCCGCTTCACCGCTTACTCTGTTCCTGCGGACAATATGGAACGATGGGAGAATCGTTTGAGAAGCTTCAGAAGGATCTCATCAGTACATTTCATCATTGTGGGACACAAGTGGTAGAGAGTGAAGGATTGGAAGGTGTGGTGAGAAGAAACGAAGGATATTCAGGAAGAACCTGAAGACTCCTGAGATGAAACATTATGTCCACATAACCACCGGAGGAGGCCAAGGTGAAGAGGAATCTTTCTGTGCAAAAAGTGGAAGGAATTTGTGAAACCCAAAGTAGAAAGTGCCTGAAGACTGTTCCCTGTGGTAGATCTAGAGTCAATAGTGATCACCAGGTTGATTTTCCGGATGAGGACCAACTGAAAGAAGCCAGAGCGAGTGCTTCTCCTCTTGTTCCAGAATGCTCATTGACCTTTTTACTCGGAGGAGACAAAAGAAACTGGACCCAAAAGTACGATTAATGATCTAGACCCTGAAATTCTTGAAGAGGATGCTCTTCTTGCTGCGATCTTAGATAAGAATGAGGATATTCAGAAAGCTCTTCAATGAGGATAAGACCTGAAGGTGGTGTTGTGAACAAGAGAGATAGGTATGCAGTAATCCAGACAGCTCCAGAGATCCGGCCGCATCATCTGAACAGAAGGATAGGATCAAACATTGGTCTTCGGCAACACTTGGTGAGGAACAGGTATCATGTGATACAGTGCTATAACTGTCAAGGTTTGGACACATGGCAGGCTCAGTGTACTGCCCTCGGAAGAAGACCCAGTTTGCTGCTTTTGTGCAGGTGGACATCAAACGAAAAGATGTAATGCGAAAAGAAAAGAAAGAGACACGGGAAAATGAAGTGGGTCAATGTGAGGTAGGAGGCTCGCGCGAGAGGACAGGAAAGTATGCCAAGACCCAACAGCTTCCAGCATGTGGTGGCCCTTCATACATCAATGAACGAGCAAGGGGAATGGAGAGGACATTGACATGTTAGCAAAAGAGGAAAAAAAACCACTATCTGACGAGGACCCGAGAGGAAAATACGGAGGAAAAGGCTTGGAAGATTGGCACGTTAAATGTTCGTTCACTGGTTAACAAAACTGGAGGTATCATTTCTCATGGAAGAAACTGGATGTGATATTTGTCTAGTCCAGGAAACCTTATGAAGTCTACTGATACTGGAAAACTACAGGAGATTAGAGAGAGAAACGGCTGGAACATTTATTCCTGCCAAGGCAGAGCGAGGAGGTGGGGGCGGGGCATTGGAATTCTCTTTCGTGAGTTTAGTGTCAAGCAGTGTCAGTGGAAAACACGTTATAAATCGTTCCAGGTCCAGGAAATTCTTATTAGTGACAGGGACCAACTAAGAGATTGGTGTAATATTTACCGTCCCTCCCTACACTATGAAATCGAGACTAACTGAAGCAACCTTTTCGCAGAGTTTGGTGACTATCTTCGGAAGTCATGATGAAGCAGGGCACCCCATTCATTGCAGGTGACCTTAACTTCCAGATTCAAGACAAGAAAAAAATTCTATGCCGGAGGCTTTGGAACTGATAGACTCGTTCGATCTTGAACAACGAGTACCATGCAACCAACACATCAACATGGAGGAACCCTAGATCTTGTTTTGGTGCCGAGAGACTTGAAAAACTGGAAACCTGACCATCTTTCCTGAGGGACAACTTCGGATCATTTCCTGGTACAATTTGAGTTGTGGTAAAGCCTGATCTGGCAAACTATGTGACAAAAAAGTCTTGTATTGGGAATACAAGAGATACAATCTATGGATATTGAGGCATTTAAGGAGGACCTGAGAGGATGTGATCCAGATAAGCTGATTGGAAGGGATTCTGAGGAGGAAACGATAATTAATCTGTACAGATGGCTGGGAAGGTATAGTGGAAAAAAAACGGGGTGCCGAAGAAACGAGTGAGGAGAGGCAAGAAGGTAACAAACCATGGAGGGATGAAGAACTCAGAAGTTTACTACGTGAGAGGAGGCAAGCGGAGAGTATTGGCGAAAACATGGAACTTGGGAATCGAACGAGGAGTATTCGTGAGCTTAAGAAGAAGTTTGGATATATGGATAAGGAGAAGAGGGCTTGTTACATTGAGGATGACCTAGAAGACGCAGTCAAGGACGGACCCAAGGCATTGCAAAGAAAGCTTCAACGACTTCTTGGAAAAGACGGAGACTATACTTCCTGAAAACACTGACAGTAAGAAACTAGCGGATAGCTTCTCACAGTTTTTCAATTCAAAAAGTGGACTAAGATCAGGACATTTGTGAAGGAGGAACAGCAAAAGTATGAGGATTCTGAGGAACATGGAAAGTATGAGGATTCTGAGGAACATCAAAAGTCTGAGGATTTGAGGGAAACACGGGAAGTATGAGGAATATGGGATGTATGAGGATTCTGAGGAAACTGGCAACTGAGGACTGCACGCCTAGATGGACAGATTTTGCAATGTTAAGGAGGAAGAAAAAGATATCTGTGATCAAGTCAATGTCTAACAAGCACTGCGACCTTGGACCCTCTACCTACTTTGTTGTGAAAGAATGTGTCAGAGAACTAGCACCAGACTAACTGCAATGGTTAATCAATCCCTTCAAAAAATCATCGGTAGCGGAGACCTCAGAAGGCACTTGTTTCCCAACCATAGAACCCTATGGGGATCGTGAAGCTCTGACGGAACTATCGGCCGGGTATCCGAATATACCATTCCTTTCAAAACTTCTGGAGAAGGTTGTTCTGGGACAACTTAATGACTATATCAATGCACTTCTTCTCGGAAAGCCCCAGTATGGTTACAGGGTTGGGCATGCATAGTTGCGAGACTCTCCTCGTTAGTAGTGTTGATGACTTCTTGGTGAAATGGACAAAGGGGAATGTGGTAGCTCTCATATGTCTGACATGAGCGCTGCCTTTGACACAGTAGACCACGAAGGAATCCTAAAGTACTACAGCAGAGGTTTGTGTGGTGATGTGTACCACTCCAATGGTTTAGAGGTTTTTGGGCTCTAGGTTTTCTCGGTATCGGTACAGGATTGTCTATCTGAAAACCTTGGCATTACTCTGTGGGGGTGCCCAGGGCTCTCTTCTTGGAACGGTTTTGTTTCTCTTTACATCGAGGCTTATAACGACATTGTGAAAACCTTAGGATCTACGGATTAAGGTGTATGCAGACGACTCCCAATTTATGTCAGTCTTGTACCCACGGACCCTATAGGATGGATGGAGGACGAAGGCGGACATTGAAGAATGCCTGCTAAGCTGAAGAAGTGGATGGTGGAACAGTGGCTGAAGTGCAATGAGGCAAGACGGAGTTCATTCTAGTTGGCAAAAGAGCAGCTCAATCAGTAAGATGTCATTTGAAACGGTCATCAACTTTGGAGGAGAAGATATTTACCCAACGGAGTGTAGTGGAAACGGATGGTAAAAACTTTGGTGTTCTTTGGATCATAATCTGACAATGGAGAGAGCAGGTCAACAATGTTCGGAAACAGTGTGGCTGTGTGTTGAGGAATCTCTGGCAACTGAACAAAGTTTCGATTGTTTCAACGAAATGATTATGCTAGTAAAGCAGTTTGGTGAATGCTAAGATTGATTACAGTAACATACTGTATTGTGGACTACCTAAAAAAGATCTGGATGGGCTCCAGAAAGTTCTCAATTCCTGTTTCGCTTCGTCTATAACCTCCGTGGGCACCAGGAAGACTACATGGATTTCTTCCGTCCGTCAGTGCCATATTCTTCCGATCACTCAGAGACTTACTTTCAAAGCTTGCTTAATAGCCTACAAGATAGTCAGCGGTACAGCACCGGAATACCTCAAGATTTGGTACCTCTTGATGATGTTGGGGAGCATCTAGAACTACACGGATGACAGGAGTTCTTGATCCCTACAGGCTCAAACACCCTAAGATGTCCAGTATCAATGTAACTCAAAGCTAAGACGGAGGAGGATATTGTGTTCCGGCAACGGTGTGGAATGAACTTCCCTTCCAAACTAAGAATCTATTCCTAATGTGGGACACCTTCAATCTCGGTTTAAAGACTCATCTGTTCACTGTGGCATTCGGCGAGGTTCCCACGGTTCTGGTATATAGGTACTTGGCCGTGGGCAATTGGTGTCATCCTTTATTTATTTCGGCTTTTCATTACCTTAGTACCGTTTTTCAAGCTGTGGGATTGAGTGAGTATAGAGTGGTTAAATTTATATCGACAGGTAATGAGACCCGATTATTTCTCAGTACCATATAGCAAACCTGTATAGTCTACTTTAAACGTTTTTTTTTTCTACCGTGTTTTTTGTGTGAAGCATTATATATTACACCTAGGATATACCGCTCTCTGATGATTTGACAGTTCAGTGTTAATTATATTACTCTGATACTGTTGAATATGGGCGGTATATAAGCTCCAGTTATTATTATTAAATGTAAATCACACAATTCAGAGACACCACAACAAAATAGAACACCCCTAACTTGTTAGTTTTCTGAATAAAGGAGAAATTCTTTTGTTTTTGGATGCTTACACCTGTAGTTTCCTAGAAAAAAGTTTCTTATTTAAAAGTTTCTTGAAATTGAAATAGCGGAGGCTTAATAAAGACAGAGAGTAAGGTATTATAGTCTAACAGACGGTGTTCGGATGTTATAAGATTAAACATCGTCTAATCAAGTCCTCACTCCTCCTCCTTTGTGTATTCAGTATAGGAGGTGTTGCTCTGCTGGGACAAGTCTTGCAATCAACGTCCAGACGTTTTAATCGCCATGCTTACTAACGTTGACCTCACCCTAATTCCACTTCGCCAGCTAGTCGATTCTATACTGGCATACTGTGAAAGCATAGTTTGACGTGAGCCTTGGACCGTGTTATGACCTCATTTCTTACACATCTATGAATAATATTTGAATGTGTTTTTTCATTGTCGACAATGAAATTGTCGAGGGAGTGACCCCTGTGGTGAAATGTCTCAAGAACCTCTCTTCCTGTCCCCCTGCCTCTCCATTCATTTGATTTGATTGATTCGATTGGTCATTGCCCATGGTCGATTTATTTCACCCATATCGCGTTACAATAATACGATTTGATTCCGTATGGCCTTCATGTGTAATGCCTTGATACCTTTCTTATATTTTACTTGTATTGTTTATACATACTATTATTTTTTATTTTATAAAAAAAATATCAGATTTTTAAATTTTCCACAGTAAAGAATCATAAACCAGTGTTATGTTATAATCCCGGGGCGCGATGAGAGAGGGTCGCCCAAGACAAGCTAGAAGTCCTGCGAGAGCCAATTCGATTAGTCCCGGCCCAGCTAGGCCAAGGACCGGTCCTCTTATCTATGCTCATACTTTGAAGAATCACTTTGAGATTCTTCCTGGTCCCTGTTATATTCTCATTGCCCTGGTCCCCGTTATTTTCAGGAGGGAGGGAATGAGAATTTGGCTGATTCGAGGGAATGAGCTGGAGAGTTTTGGATCAGAGAGACCAAATGAGATAAGAAAATTAAACCAAGGCCCAGCAGAATACCATGAGCTGTGGTATATGTTAGGACGGACCCAACGAAAGGAAGGAAGAGAGAGAGAGAGAGAGAGAGAGAGAGAGAGAGAGAGAGAGAGAGAGAGAGAGAGAGAGAGAGAGAGAGAGAGAGAGAGAGAGAGAACCCCGTTTTTGGGGTGAATGAATTACCGCTACAGTCAGTCAAATCATGATTAGTATTTTTAAATTTTATGTTGTTTTTGGTCTACACGCTTTTGATGTGAAACAATGTTTCAGAAACATCAATTTGATATGCAGATTCTGCGGTATAATTTTACCCGAGATTGCTGTTTTGTGTGTGATTATTTCCAATAGTCATCTGGCTCTAAGGCCATTCGAGACACCAGCTGTGTAACTGGAATGAACGGCTGTAATACTGACACGACCCTACCTAATACAATATCACATTTCGTATAATTAACAACATTCACATCAGTTAAAATATGACCCCTTGTGGCCTTATTTCATAACTTTCTTTCTCCTTCTCTCTCAACAACTCTCTCTCAAAAACACAACTAGATATGTCTCTATCTCTAACTTCGCGCGTAGCTATAGACTCGCTACCTATCGCTCTCTCGTATATCCTCTATGAGCTATCTATCTTCTAGCTATCGATGCTCTCTCTCTCTCTCTCGCTCTCTATATAGCTCTTCGCTAGAGTAGCGCGATAGCGCTACCTCTCTCTCTAGGTTCGATCTATACTCTCTATATCTTCTCTCTCTCTCTCTCTCTTCTTCTCTCTCTCCTCTCTCCCAACCACTCTCAGTTTCCCATGGTTCAAATACCACGTGCGTGGTTCAACTTGACACGTGGTAGTCAAACTGTTAAAAGTTTCATTTGTGCCTCTCTTATCTTATTGCATTAGTCGACAGAGAGAGAATGTCTTTATCAGTGTCAATGCATGGTGCAGGGGGTCATGTAGGTACATTAAAAGTTATATGGTCTCCACTTTCTTCTTGCGGCGTGATTCTGATTGACTTAAATACTTTGTGTGTCAGGCGACTCAAGACAGTCTTGTTAGGCCGGGTCCAGACGAGTGGTAGGTAGCTACTATAGCAGGGTGCTATAGTAGATATCTACCACACCTACCACTCGTCTGGACACTTATATCTACCATTACAGGGTGTTATGCCTCGGCCTATTACACCCTGCTATTGCACCCTGCTATGGCAGGGTGCAAGAGTAGGGTGTCATCCGTCTGGACAGCCTCTGACAACCTACCATTGCAACTTTACTTCTATGGGGCATGAGAAATTTGATACCCCCGATGATTGATTTGTGTCAGAAGGTGTCCAGACGAGTGGTAGATGGCTTACTATGGTAGCTTAGCTACCACTCGTCTGGACAGTACCCACCTGCCATAGCACCCTGCCATAGCACCCTGCCATAGTAGCTACCTACCACTCGTCTGGACCCGGCCTTACTCTTTTCCTACTTTTGTGGTTAGCTAGTAGCAGTGATATTTAGTTATACCCATCAACCATTACTTGGTGACATAGACACCTGGCGCGACCAAGATTGAGCTCACAGCGGGGGTCGCGCCAGGTGTCTATATGTCACCAAACCCATTACCTTGTTATGTTCTAACCCTTCTTTACAACTAGTTGCAACTGAGCACGTAGTATGTTAGGCAGTAGCTTCGATTTAACTAAACTTTAATGTTCATCTTATTAATGTTAATCATTAACTAATTTAATATTTTCACTACAGCTCCAGCAGCCATGGACAGCTTTAACGAGTGAAGATATTATGATTCCAGTATTGATCTTGATTTACTTTACAAGTCTTTCAAACCAGGTACGGGGTTTCTAGGGGTAACTAAGGGTACCTAATGGTTTCTAGGGGTAACTAGTGGCGTGGTTTCTAGAGGTAACCTTACTTAATAGTAACTATCAAAACTTAAAACTAAGCTCTGTTTTGTAGAAATGTGGAGTTCATCTAACCGTCTATTGGGACAGATACTTTGCACCTTTCACAACTAAATCCTCCCTGCAGGTCAGTGCCGGAGGGAGGCTCTACTTTGGGTTGAATTTCTTTAACAGCGGTACCTGTGGGACGGGAGGCAGGAAAATCCGTCCAACTTGCAGCTACTTTTTCACCCTAACCCTCCAACCTTCCAACAAAATCATCCAGCTTGATCCCTTTGGGGCACCACACGGCTCGGTGAGATTTATCCAAAGTGAGAGGGAGGATGATTTCGTTCTAGGGCCGCATCTACCAAACCCATTCCCAGTCAGCCCATCAAATGAAACCAGTGACACTATCATTAGCGTCAATATCAGAGTTCGAAATGAGTTGAAATGGGTAGCGTTTGATGCCACAAAAACGTTCAACACAAGTGATATGGTGGAGAGTGAAGACGTCCTCATTTACAGCGATGGAGGATTGTTCACGGGTTCTGCCGAGTGGAGGTGTGATCGAGGCTTCACGGGCCAGCAGTGTGATCAGTGCATAGAGGGGTTTGCGGGTCCAGCTTGTAATTGTACGTTGACAGGGTTGAATGATATTTGTGATCCCTTGACGGGGGTCAAGTCGTGTAAACCCGGGTTTTATGGTGAGGGATGTGAGGTTTTTTGTGCCACTGATGATGAAACCAGGTACAGCTGTACTAAATTTGGTAACAAACTTTGTAAATACCCGTTCATTGGAACCAACTGTTCCACTGTGTCGTCCTGTACGGAGAATCTATTCGGACAAGATTGCACCATCTCCTGCACTCCCATTCCGGGCCAGAAACTGTGTGACACTAATGGTGAAGCTGTTTGTGAGGGTCACTACGGTGGTCCGAACTGCACCGACTGCGAGGAAGGCTACTATGGTGCTGACTGTACACATTTCTGTAAACCACAACCTAATGATCCACAGTATAAGTGTGGTCCTGACGGAGGGAAGGTCTGTGTAGGGAACTGGACGGGGGAGGAATGTGATCGGTGTATCCCTAACCACTTCCCACCTAGTTGCAACGCATGGTGTATAGAGACAGAAGCCTACACGTGTGATGGACCTGATAGGATCTGCAACTCGGGATGGTACCCCAAATTGGAGTGTGATGTGGCATGTAACTCAACTAGAGCATGGGACTGTAACAAAGAGACTGGCAGGAAGATCTGCCTTGAAAACAGGGCAGGGAAGAACTGTGATGGCTGTGTGCCTCCATACACCAAAGATTCCAAGACTGGAGAATGTAAGAAGTGCACTGTACCAGGTAGAACGTGGTCCTGTCAAAATGGGACCAAGGTATGTAATCCCAATTACTATGGAAAGGGCTGCACAGAGTTTTGTGAGCCCTCCAACCGGATTCAAGAGTGCATACCGACCCTACATGGGGTGGACCGGGTCTGTACCGCTAATTGGACCGGTATTGATTGTGTTAACTGCATCCCCCAGCACTACGGCCCGGACTGTAATGTGAAGTGTGTGGGGACTGAGTTCACTGAATGCAATGAAGATGGCAGTCTGTCTTGTAAGGCTGGCTTCTACAACTTGCCAGATTGTACGGTGTTCTGCGACGCCACCTCCAAATTCTACACCTGCACTGCATCAGGAGTTAAGCAGTGCATTGGGAACAGAGATGTAGCGACAGACTGTAAGATTTGTCTACCACATTATTATGGTGAGCAGTGTGATAAACATTGTTATGAGCCGGGGTTAAGATTCGTTTGTAACACTACAACGGGAAACAGGGAGTGTAGGAAAGGTTTTATTGGCCCCGACTGTGATGCCTGTGCACCGGACTACTATGGGACGTGGTGCCCGAAGAACAAGCCTTGTGTACTAATGTGCAACCAGAAATGTGTGAACACTGTCAACTACACGTGCAATTTACAGGGTGTTTTGGAAATGAACGCAGATTTTAGTCGAACGCTTTACAACGAAGCCGAAAGGTTTATACCAGAATTAATTATTGTGGCGACAACTTTTACAGGAGCTTTTATCATTATGGGCTTCTGTTTTATACATTCACGCCTTGAGAAAAAGATTGAAGATGACTGAACAGTGAACACTATATCATTCAAAAATCGTGTGATTACGGCCTACGGGATTGAATGCTTTTTTATCTTTTTACCAAATGTAACTTATAAATTTGATTAATTTAATTCACAACTAAATTAGTTTTTAAGTTTGAATAGTTACAACGGAAACCAGTGATAGAATGTGCTGACCAGAATGAGATCTGAATAAAAGGCAGAGGCAAAGGCCATGGCCAAAGAGAGCATCTTTCTAAGCCAAAAATGTGCCGGTCTGATATTTACGAGACTAATACTACGGGATTACAAAGTTGCACAAATGTAGAAGGATGGACTATGGAGCCTGGCCACTCGACATAAATTGGGCCCATCGGTGAGATCACCACCCTCCGGAGGGCCCCCCCCCCCATTTGGCGGAGAAAATAGGGTCACTTCCTGGCTAAATCTTCGATATTTCAATATAAAATTATCTAGACTGTCAAAAGGCCACGAAGAAATGGGAATGTTCGTCAGAACGGTTTCTAAACCTTTGTTTCCTGGACTTCGGAATTTTTTGCAAGTTCGACTTTAGCTTTTGCAAAGATTTTGAAAATTTGCACTGAATCTTTACTTGGTACGCGCAAAGAAAACCCGCGCGTAAGACGCGCAGCCAGAGTGCTAGCATCGCGCGTAATTCAACTTTCCTCGTTGAAATTCGTATGGACTTCGCGTCTTACAGACGGAAGGGAAGCGAAACCGGATCGGAGCTGTAAGTTCCAGTTTCATTCTTACCAAATAAAAAAGACGGATTTCTCAAAATCAAATCTTTAAAATTATAGTACAAAAAAAAAAAAAACATAATTTCACTGACAACTACGAAAAGTTCTTTGACAGAAATCCATTTCCCATGTAAAACAAGATCGGTAGGAGGAGCATTCCTGTTGCCAGGGAAATTACAGGAATATACTCAACATCAGGATGACCACACTCAAACTTGACACTCCAAGCTTGGGCTGTGCTGTTCATACTGTCAGCTAAATCGGCACACGCATACCCTGAAGTAGAGGGAGGGGTGTTAAATTGAGTGAGACAGGTCGAAAATGGGTTCTGGGGTTGTAACTTTGGGTTAACTAGAAATCCTACCATCTTGTTGTAGATCCTTGAAGAGATTCAGAAGGGCTTCATAGGGATCTTTACACTCCCCACAAATGCTCCCGTGTTTCTTATTGTGGTCAAAGCACAGGTTAACCGTGTCAGTCTGAAGAGGGAGGGGGGTATTAGGGGAGTTATATTGTGAAAACTCAAATTGGGTATCTGGGATTTATTAAACTAGCACACCCATTGTGCATTGGGTGCGCCTCAAGTAAGTGCTTATTGATACACCAGATTAAATGGCGAAACCGGGAGATTCTTTTAACGTTAATAACACGGTTGCCATGGCAATTGAAGTGATAGGGAAATGTAAAATGCCTTCGTTTAGAGATCCTGTCAGGTGACTTTCAATGTCACCCGTTTTCAACCAATAGGAGGTGGAGATGTGAAGTGTGAATGTAATGTGGAATGGGAGGGGGTGGAGGTTTCGGATTTGATAAGATCTATTGGGTAATTTAAGGGTACGCTAACCAAAAATTTTTTTCGAGTGCAGGGAAATCTCTCACCGTAGGGTTGTAGGCCATGCCAAGGAGACCTCAAATATGCAATTTGAGCTCTCAAGTCGAATTCATATTTTTGCTACAGCTGCTTGAAAAATGAACTGAAAATAAGTTTTTGGCATCTCAAAAAAATTTTTTTAAAGATAGGAGCATGAAAATTTGGGGATTTGAAGAGGACATGAAGGTGAATAACCACAAAAAATTTTTTTGCAATCCGAGCTGATTTCCGGTCCTGAGATGGATTTCTTTTTTTCCACTTTGACGCCCTATTTGGCAAAGTTCCGAAAACATGTGAAAGCTGTAAATTGGTAAAAAGTAGCGCCTAACGATTATCTAAGTGGCCATAAATTTTGGGCGTGTCCTTATTTGAGATAAGCTGTACAGAGTTTTTTTTGTGAAAGCCGTCATTTCAGAAATAAATAAATTCCCTGTATCTCAAAAACGGTTGATCGTAGAGACCTGGGACTATGCTTAAACGATTCAGAAGTTCCGATTTTGGGGGGGTCTTCTGAGAGACATTTTGCTCCTACTTCAACCGTTTTTGCTGTAATTGCGAAAAACAAATTCTATGAAAAGGGCAAAAGCTAAACTCCAATATCCTGTAATTAGGGAATTTAAGCTAAGAAAGGACCGAAACTATGGAAAAATGTGTAACAAGCTAATTCCTTCACTATTTGGTCCATATGGGTCCCTATAATCACCAAAAACAAAATCACAAAAAACCCACGATGGCGAAGATGGGTTTTTGTTTTTCGCAATTACAGCAAAAACGGTTGAAGTAGGAGCAAAATGTCTCTCAGAAGACCCCCCCAAAATCGGACCTTCTGAATCGTTTAAGCATAGTCCCAGGTCTCTACGATCAACCGTTTTTGAGATACAGGGAATTTATTTATTTCTGAAATGACGGCTTTCACAAAAAAAAACTCTGTACAGCTTATCTCAAATAAGGACACGCCCAAAATTTATGGCCACTTAGATAATCGTTAGGCGCTACTTTTTACCAATTTACAGCTTTCACATGTTTTCGGAACTTTGCCAAATAGGGCGTCAAAGTGGAAAAAAAGAAATCCATCTCAGGACCGGAAATCAGCTCGGATTGCAAAAAAATTTTTTGTGGTTATTCACCTTCATGTCCTTTTCAAATCCCCAAATTTTCATGCTCCTATCTTTAAAAAAATTTTTTTGAGATGCCAAAAACTTATTTTCAGTTCATTTTTCAAGCAGCTGTAGCAAAAATATGAATTCGACTTGAGAGCTCAAATTGCATATTTGAGGTCTCCTTGGCATGGCCTACAACCCTACGGTGAGAGATTTCCCTGCACTCGAAAAAAATTTTTGGTTAGCGTACCCTTAAAAGCTTGAATAAAATCACAACTTTTTTACCGAATCTCGATTTACTGTGCACCTCAGCAGTTTATTTTCTTGTTTTTTAAATAAAGAAAGAAAGGTTGAGAGAGGGAGACAGAGAAAAATGAAGTAGCATAGGGAGGGAAAGAGGTGGAGGTGGTTGAATGATTTTTTGCTGGGCATGGGGAGCAAAATTATACTTATTCACTGCTTTTTACGTGTTCTATATACTACTGCATCCATTGGGCGCACCTCAAGTAAGTGCAAAGTGGTATAATCCACACGGCTTTGCAGGATGATACTACAAGGTTGCCATGGCAACTGTATCGGTAACCGTGAAGACTGAATCGCTAGAATATTTTCCAAAATGTTCAAAAAACCAGGCTATACTAAATATACCTTGTGTGTGCGGTCTTCGAGGTTTCAGTAGATCAAAGTACCCTCTCTTTGATCTACCGAACCCTCACAGAGCGTGCTCGTTCTATGTCATTTTGAAATAAAATGTCGATCTGTGAGCCACACAACCCTCTGAATCCATCTCTTGATTTATTACTATCTTATTTATCAACCACTGCATCAAGTATAGTCGAGTTTTTTAAGGACATGGGGGGGGGGGGTCTTTTTGACCTTTTTTCAAACGTGCATTATATATCCAGTTCCTGATGATATAAAGACTTGAAATTTGGAGGTTAGGAAGATCATGCCAAGTTCTTCCTAACCTCCAAAATTCCAAGTCTCAATCTCATCAGGAACCGGAGATATGCACGTTTGAAATAAGGTCAAAAAGACCCCTGTCCCTTAGTTAAAAAACTCGACTATAAATGCTACCTCAATATAGATTAGATTGAAACTAGCGGTGGCAGGCAGCTCTATATTATACAGCGAATAGTTGCAGCTTGCAGGGTCATGTCCTTATTATAATTACATGATCTGCTAGCTTAGATGGAGCGAGAGAGGGAGAGAGAGAGAGAGAGAGAGAGAGAGAGAGAGAGAGAGAGAGAGAGAGAGAGAGAGAGAGAGAGAGAGAGAGAGAGAGAGAGAGAGAGAGAGAGAGAGTGATTGTTGCAATCGTTGCATATATTGAGTTGCAATCTTGCCCGGCCTCACGACAGGCTCGAGTGCTGCACTCGGAGTGCAAGGCAAGTACTCAGAAAATGACTAGTCGGGAGACCAGTACACTCGCCATTAGGTGGGTTTATAATGCAGCATGATTATTGATTTATTACCAAGCTGAGTCACTCCAACAATGTTTTTGTTGTTACGAGCGTGTTGACTGTTGGTAATTTAGCAATGCCCATAATGAGCAATGCTGGGTTACCAGCCCTGCTAGTGGTAACTTACCACTAGCAGGGCTTGCTTGGAATAGGGTTCGTGGTTTTTTATAGTGCATGCCCGTGTGGTATTCAGTTGATATGTGTTTACGCAGGATTGATAGGGGTTATGACGTTTGGGTCTTCATTTAGAAGGTGCAGCTATTGTTTCAGGGCGATTTGTCAGGACCTACAAATATATGTCAAAATATGTTTTTGATTTGGGTTTATTGTTTTATGGTTGACAAGTTACTTAGAGCTTTTCGGATACTAAATAGTAAATCGATTTTTCATAGATTTTAAGCATTTTTCAGAACTTTTTGTCGTTTATTTCAATATTCAAAATAGCGTTCCTGATTTAAGACTTGATCTCGTATCTTGTCAAAATCTAACTTTCACATTTCACAGAATGAAAGTCTTACTTTTAGTACTGATACTTGGAACTCTGGCTGCGGGAAACCCCCATTGCGGGAGTGGTAAACTGCAGAAGGATTACAGGGGCAGAATCCACCGTACTAAGGAAGGAAATCTGTGCCAGAAATGGACCAGTCAACACCCTCATAAACACAACCTCAGGCCTTCTCAGTAAGTACCCAGAAAACTAATTTAGTATGCTCTATACCCTTCTTCTACACAATTTGTACATCATCAGAAAAGGTCCAACAAGGCAATATTCCATTCAAGATTTCAACAAGTTTCACATTATTTCAGGAAACCTGGAGAGGGTCTGGGTAACCACAATTTCTGTAGAAACCCGGATAACGAGCAGGGTGGAGCCTGGTGCTATACCATGAATCCTAAGGAGAGGTGGCAGTACTGCCCAGTTCCTCGTTGTGGTCCCAATGGAAGGCCTCGCCGAGGATAATTGAGAAATATTTAGTAGATTTAAACATTTCAATTGAAAAAGCTCCGTTTGTATCTTGTACCTCAACAACATTCACAATAAATATTGGATGGCCTAATTTAATTCTCTTCAAATCCCCAAAATTGTATGCTTCTATCGCAAGAAATTTAGTTCTAAGGTCAAATACACGTCCGATTTTGCTACCTTTGCTACCTTGAATTAATATATTCTCACCCCGTCTCACATGAACCGACTGAATCAGGAAATACTGGTCCCTAATTGGCTGATGACTAGTCACGTGACCTAAATAACGAGTTCTTATTGGTTGTTTACTTGTTTCGGTCGGTTCCTGCCGTCTCACCTTATTTACAAACTCCACGGACCGGTTGGAGCTCAGACCGGAGCAGGATTCGCAGAGGGCACTATCCCACATATTGCTGTAGGCATCCCAAAGGCGCCGTATTACCATCGCATTGTCCGAGTCACGAAGGACTGTTGAGCAGTTGACACTGCCGGTGATGTTCGTGTAGGTCTCTTTCACACTTGTGTACTGCGGGGGCAGGGGGTTAGTGGTGCAGTTCACACTTTTTTAATGTACTGGGGCAGAGGGAGAGGAGTTAGTGGGGGTGGAGGAGTTAGTGGATCAGTTCACACTTATGGGTGGGGGGGTTGAATATTGTACATTTGTGGAGAATAACAGTCTCAAGTGGATGGGCCGGGATTCAAACTCCATAATGAGGAGGGGTTGTTCATTATACATACTGGGGCAGAGGGTTAGTGGGTCACTTCACAATTATGTACTGGGGCAGAGGGTTAGTGGGTCACTTCACACTTATAACTAGGTATGTACTGGGGCGGACTGGGGGCAGGGTTTGAATGTTGTAAAATTAACCCAGTCATATGCCAACCTACCTGTTTGTAACACGAGACACACAATTTCACGGGTTTAGTGGCCTTCCCCAGGCACTTGGTGAACTCTGTGGATGCTGTGGCGAATGCCAGCTGTAAATCTGAACACTCCTGGTCTAGCTTGTACAGTGAGACCAGGGTGGGGAGGAGAAGGAGAAGAAGAATGCTCCTCATATCTCTTGTTCTGATGATGCTTTGCAATTTTACATGGCTATAAAAAGTATGGAGTTTGTAAATTAATTCGATAAAATGTAGAGATAGAGCTTGCTCGGCCCTCTCTCACCACGCCCAATGCCCATCGATGGCATAGATCCCCCGGCCTATCTACATCTTATACAATCGCCTGTATGGAGCCGCCATACCCCATTTGATTCTCAACAGTGCGCTCAGATGGGGTCACGGCAATCGCTGCGTATGTGGTTTTGTCCTGCTACAAGTTAGGGACATAGTCCAGAGAGAGGGGGCGGTAGAGAGGGAGGGAGAGAGAGAAGGAGAGAGAGACAGAGAGATAGAGACAGAGAATTGTGATGGGGAGATTATAAGCGATGGGGGATAGTCCATTATATACCCTGCTAACTTAAATAATGCGCCAGTGGCGAGAAGTCCCACTAGCGCGCTCTCAGTAAACAGCCAGTCCAGCGGCAGATTATTTCCCACTGGCAGGTTATTTATTTTTAACTCCTACGTAACATTCAAAGTGTGTGTAAATGATCAGTTCTTACTAAAATACAGAGGGAACACTATGTGCAACACTTACACACTACATTGGAGAGAAAGAAAGGACACATTCCGTCAATTACTCTCTCTTTATCTCCCCTTTTGTCTCACTATCTCTTTCTCTGTGTTATTTGTGACATGCCCCTTATCAGGCTATTTCTTTCACTCTCTTTCCTTAGCAACTGCTTAGTAACTGTTACCAAACAGTGTACACTCAATTGTGACGTGTTTTTAACTATTTCTCAGTTCTCTTTGTGTGTTTTGATTAGTGTTCTCTCTCTTGTTGGTGTGTAAATAAACAACTAAAGCAGGGTATATAACCCATAAACTCTGACCACTGGCACGTTATAGGTTTAAACCCCTCCGCCTCTCCCTCGGCTCCGCCTCGGGATCGTCGTCGTGATTTAAACCAGTTTATCCGCCAGCGGCGGATAAACTCCAGCTAACTTCTCCCAGCGGCGCGCTGGGAGAAAGTTATCTGAAATAACGCGCCAGTGGCCAGAGTTTATGCCTCATATATTTAGGTGCCGGCAGGCACCTCCGACCCGAAGAAAACAGCAAAAAACGAAAAAAAGAAAAAAAAATTTTTTGCCCTTGCACAAAAACCCAAAAATGCCGGCCCTATTAAGAACAAAGAAAGGTCTTTTTTTTGGGGGGGGGGGGGGGGGGGGGGGCAAAAAACATGTCAACGATTGTGGCCACACCGTTTGAGATATCGACTTGAAATTTTGTAGGCATGTTCTTGTAGTATTCCTTTGTGTCATGACGTTGGCGGATTTTTGAATTTTTAATTAATTAATTAATTATAGGCAATTAAAAATGGTGCAAGGGCACCGTGCCCTTGCACATTGCGTGTTCTGTCCCTTGCACCACGCCCTTGCACCAAATTCTATTTTCCGTTCTGCTTAAAATATCGACTTGAAACTTTGTAGGAATGTTCTTCAATCATAAAAGATGATGTTCGAAAAGTGGGAATAGTCAAAATTAATTAATTAGTTAGTTAGAGCCGTGCAAAAAATGGAATTTGGTGCAAGGGCAGGCAATGTGCAAGGGCAAATGGTGCAAGGGCAGCCCTTGCACCAATTTTATGATCGAACTGTGTCCACACCGTTTAATATTTTGACACGAAACTTTCTATGCATGTTCTAGTAGCATAACTACGAGTACTAGAAGAGCCGTATGATTAATATATCAATTAGGTAATTAATTATAGGCAAATTAATCAAAATTTGCCCTTGCACAATTTGTGCAAATTTCCCCTGAACATGTGCCCTTGCACCATTTTGTTTGCCCATGCACTAAATTATATTTTCCGTTCTGCTTAAAATATCGACTTGAAACTTTCTAGGAATGTTCTTCATGCATAAAACATATAATATAATCTACAGAAAGTGGGAATAGTCAAAATTAATTAATTAATTACTTAGAGATTAATTTTGGGGTGGCCCCTGCACAATTTTGGCAAATTTGATATTCAAACTTTGAGCCTTTGTGAAAGTAATGAAAATTATTTATTTCAGGTTATGATGAACAATAAGCTATAAAAACGCCCCTTTTTGTTACACAAGCCTGTGCTTGGTATCGAAGACACCTCACACTCTGTCGCCGGGCGACCTTCGCGTGCACACGCTGGCAAGGGGTAACTTCGTAACCAAAGCCTGTGCATTGTGCATAATGAAATGGATAAATTTTCATCCAGTTGCTGGCGATAGAACTCGATAGAGTTCGATTGATTTACCATGACAACGGAGTTGGTTACCATACTAACCAGAGAATTCGTTGTAAAATAGTCCTTTCTTGCTATAAACTCGGCCTTTAGATAGAAAATTGATTTTATTCTACTCGCACTAATGCAAGGGCATTTCACAGTTTGGTGCCGTTATTTTTGTCTCTATTTTTAATAGGATTTTGGGATTAGACTGAAAGTATGGGATCATTTGAGAAGTAGTGAAGATTTGAAAATGTTAGCAACTTGCCGGTTCGACAAACTAAACCCATATGATTCCAACTTCGGGTCGGACGAGGGGAAGCTTGCCTTTTGCGAACATACCCTGCTAACTTAAATAATGCGCCAGTGGCGAGAAGTCCCACTAGCGCGCTCTCAGTAAACAGCCAGTCCAGCGGCAGATTATTTCCCACTGGCAGGTTATTTATTTTTAACTCCTACGTAACATTCAAAGTGTGTGTAAATGATCAGTTCTTACTAAAATACAGAGGGAACACTATGTGCAACACTTACACACTACATTGGAGAGAAAGAAAGGACACATTCCGTCAATTACTATCTCTTTATCTCCCCTTTTGTCTCACTATCTCTTTCTCTGTGTTATTTGTGGCATGCCCCTTATCAGGCTATTTCTTTCACTCTCTTTCCTTAGCAACTGCTTAGTAACTGTTACCAAACAGTGTACACTCAATTGTGACGTGTTTTTAACTATTTCTCAGTTCTCTTTGTGTGTTTTGATTAGTGTTCTCTCTCTTGTTGGTGTGTAATACTTGAAATAAACAACTAAAGCAGGGTATATAACCCATAAACTCTGACCACTGGCACGTTATAGGTTTAAACCCCTCCGCCTCTCCCTCGGCTCCGCCTCGGGATCGTCGTCGTGATTTAAACCAGTTTATCCGCCAGCGGCGGATAAACTCCAGCTAACTTCTCCCAGCGGCGCGCTGGGAGAAAGTTATCTGAAATAACGCGCCAGTGGCCAGAGTTTATGCCTCATATATGTCAGAGAGTAAAGGGAGAGGACGGGCATAATTATTCAGTATTTTTCATTGTTGCCTAAGCTTAGCCTTCTTGGAGAGAAAACTTCTCATCTCTATGCACTATGCATACTGCACTGGTGGTCTATGCACTATGCAGCTTTGTTAGTTTCTTGAGCTTTGTTAGTTTCTTGAGATTTATTAGTTTCTTTCTTTGTTATATGACTGGGACTGATCACTCCATTTTCCCTTTACCCACTACTCACACCTGCATTTACTTTTTAGCGAAGTTTGATAGAATGGCACTGAAGATCCTCTTTTCTGTATTGCTATCCGTTGTCTATTCATTACCAACAGCCAACTTTCCTTCACCGAGAAGCAAAGAGAACTACATTAAAGTCAAACTAACAGGTAGTTTTAAAACACAACAAGCCCCTTATTAATTAACATAATTAAATAATTAATACAATTCCCATGTCCAAAAGGTGAGGGATTGTTTACAGAGTTTTCCCTCTCTGCGTGGATCAATCCTAATAGCGCCATCTCGGACTATCCTGCATGCATCGTATCATACATCAACAATGTTACTGATTACTGGGTAACCGCACTCGATTATTGGTATAATGTTGACAGGGACTGTATCATAAAGTCGAAGATATATACAGTGGAAACTGAAAGCTCTGATTGTATTGCCAGTAAGTCTGAGAAATTTATATATCCCTAATGACTAATCATCGCAAGCAATGGTGCTAAGGTATTCCACAGTAGCAGCCGGGGAAGGTGTGCGTTTCTGTGAAAGCCGCAACTTTTTTTGTGCATTATAGTTGCTCGCTTTGTTCAACCCTCTCTCATTTCAACCCTCTCTCATTTCTTAACCAAGTACATTAATTGTCCAGATAAAGAGCCTGTGTACGGGGAGTGGCATCACATTGCTCTCAGCTGGAGGAACTCGGATGGACACTTTCAGGGATTTCTGGATGGTCAACTGCTCATTAATGTTACCGACTTGGCCACTGGCAAGACACCACTGGAAACAGGAAGCTTTGTCATAGGACAGGTAAGGGCCCTCTCACAACTTTTTACTGGTATACACAGTCTGGGAGATTCTTCAAACGTAAATATATTCATATGAGCTAGGTATATTACTACAGGACCACGACACAAGATACGGTGGGTTCGAGTCCGAGGAGTCGTATGTGGGAGCCATTCGGGATCTGTATTTCTACGGCACAACCCTTACACCCGAGCAAGTACAGGTATGAAGTTTATGAACATTCAACATTCAATATGTTGAAGACAATTGTCCTTTTTCACCCCTCCTCCCATTATGCCTTAGTCTACAATAACATCATTATCGCTCTAGGAGTTGTATGATGGCTCTAGTCGCCCTGACACAGTTGTTGGAGACATTGTTCTAACTTGGCGGGATGTTCTACGGGAGGGGCAAGTCAATGGAGCTGTTACAATCTGGACATACGGTAAACATTAGTAGTTTCAGTGTTTCACGGGAAGGAATTATTTTCAAGAATGTTGTTGACTGTTGAGTCCATTCATGCTCTACCCTACCAGGAATTTTACTCCTCTTTGCCAATTAAGTCTCGCAAGATCTCCATCCTTTCAAGTTCTTCAACAGATTTCCCCCTTTGTATCGATCAAAATTCAAAACTCAGATATGAAGTAAAGAAAACTCGCTTTCTTACTTTCCCTCCTCACAAGGGCCCGACCGGTTCTGAGATTGGAAGTATTTTCGGCAGCGGCTGTCATTCCTCCGACCCCGGCGTAAGATTCTTTCCCTAGCCCGGCCAAAAATAGCTTTTACGAAATAGCCTTCCGGCTTCCCGGTTGGGCCCTGCAGCCTGCTTGGCAAACGTTTCATTGCTGGCCCCTCACGAGCGGGATAAGGCAGCGCTTTTCAACAAAAACCACCGCCCGGTGGTTTTTCAAAATAAAAAGTCGGGATCGGAGTCGCAGCTCTCGCGCGCAGAATTCTTCTGCGCGACACAAAGATTTCTGATTCTGCAGAATTTAGCGCCTTCCATACGCACCCCCACCATGATCATGGACCAAGAGTAAAACAGACGTGTTAAATAAATACGCATTCAAAATGTCTTGTGTACTCATAATAAATTTTTAAAAGAATAGAAATGCCACCAGGGACACTACCATCGCGTTGACAAGTAGTCGGCTGAATGAGTATTTAGATTGAACAACTTTCTCCAACATGGACACCTCTTTCCTCCACCCGACACGTCGAATGTCCTGATTATAGATGCTAATCCAGCTCTAAACAGAGAGTCTTAAGTTCATAAATATATCTCTCTTTTTATCTCTTTTCAGTTTCTTTTTCCACAACATCATTATGAGATGTGTGGAATTTTAGTAGGTATTTTCATCATACACGTTGTAGGAATTGGGGCTGGTTGGGTAGGGCGCTTTCACGGTGGGAGCGGGTGTATAGCCGTTGTAGTTGCCACCTGCAGCTCCTGTACCACCAGTCGAGTAACCTGAGTGAGAGAGAGGGGGGGTGAGAGAGAGAGAGAGAGAGAGAGAGAGAGAGAGAGAGAGAGAGAGAGAGAGAAGAGAGAGAGGTAATGATAATGTACCTGTCTGGGGTTGCGAGTCACTGCTCCAGTACTGTTCTGAGGGAGATGTATTGTGGGTGCCAGGGGGGATGGCAACTGCACCCGTGTACCGGAAATAAGGGTTCTTCAGGTCAAGGACATTCCCAACCTTGGTCGAGCTACCAGCAAGGTTCATCTGAGGTGATTAATTAGGTCAATTAGATCAATTAACTACGGGTTAACTACCTAAATTAGTAAGTATTGTAATTTTGAATTTTGCTGAATGTTCTCACCTCCAATTTAACGTCGTAACTCTGCCGTTTATTTGAAATGAGTGTTACATTTCCAATGATGGGTTGTCCAGGCCTCGCGTAAAGGGGTGTTTCACACAGACATCGCACCTGGACCGGGGGAGAGTTGTTGTTAGTCTCACAAGATTGTCGGGGGAGGTTATTTTAGCACATTCCTATGCTATGGTCTAAACCCTTATTTTGTAACGGCAAAGGAGGATCAAGTAATAATAACTAATGAACGCGAATGGTGAAACTTGGTGCTGCAGTTCAGAGTGGAGACTCAATCGTTGAGTATCTACAACAAAGACAGAGTCGTGCAGTAGTATCATAAAGTCCATTTTTTTCAACTGTTCCCCCAAAAACTGAAATTTAGAAATTTCGTGGCGCGCTACACGTTAACATGCGATAAACGCACAAAACAATTCCGTGCACGACTTTGGGGGGTGAACAGTTGAAAAAAAAGGAGTATAAAGAACTGTACCTGGTACCAGTGAGTCAGTGGTTCGGAGGGAGCCGTGCTCAGGAAGACCGTCTTCTGGGATCCCTCAAAGGAAACATCAAACCAGAATGCAAGGCCGTGTACCTGTAGAGACAACAGGAGGTGATATAAAAGGGGAACTGCCAATGTACTAAACTAATTAATTAACTAATTACTAATCATCAGTAACTAATAATTAATAACCCCCATTATTAGTCAGAAATCCTCTCTCTAAGCGCTGTCTACAGCCCTCCGCTATCTGGCTCTATTGTACAGGGAAATTTATCTTTATATCTATATTATGTGTGTCTATATCTACGCGTGTTTGTGTCCCTGTATTGTAGACCTTTTAGTTTGAAAATCAAAATCAAAAGTTATTAAACTCACGTGAGCAGCGGTGTGTGGGTAAAAAGTGAAATCGACACTGATCTTCTTGAGACTGTCTTCAGAGTCCGAGAGGAAATCTGTCGTGTGCTTGATCGGCTTGGCAACCTATATCAAATAGAAAGTTATTAACGAAGTTCAAAACAGAGCAGGTAAAATACTATCTAGGGCGTGCCAGACTCGTTCTCTGAAAGAAAGGGTCGAGGCACACGCCAGACATGTAAAATATATTGGCTGATGTTGTAGTTGTGAGAGAGAATGATGAACAATTGAGAGCAGACTCTACTCAGTTGAGAGATTGATGAACAATTACCAAATGTCGGGGATCAAAAGTGTCAACGATGGGTTGTTTGAAGTACTCTGTGTACGCTTGTTGCCTCAGGTTAGACAAGTCTACGCCGTAGAAAAAGGTCTGGTACCAAAAGTTGGCTTTGTTTGAGACTTCCTGAAACAAAACAAGAGGGTCAATGCAAATGTTTTAAATTGAAATCTCTCCCACTCTAGTTAAAGTAACAATCTTTATTCTCTCACTCTAGTTATAGTAACAATCTCTATTCTCTCACTTTAGTTAAAGTAACGATCTCTATTCTCTCACTCTAGTTAAAGTCACGATCTCTATTCTCCCACTCTAGTTAAAGTAACGATCTTTATTCTCTCACTCTAGTTAAAGTAACGATCTCTATTCTCTCACTCTAGTTAAAGTAACGATCTCTATTCTCTCACTCTAGTTAAAGTAACGATCTCTCTAACCTGGAAAAGTCCCTCGTCGGAGAAGGGAGCAAGGTAAAGCGTCCCCTTTGTGGGAAACATCCTGCCCTCTTTTTTCAGCCATTTCCTCGCGTGAATGTAAGTTTCCAACATTCTCTCATTGTACAGCATGTACCCCATTGGCTCTAGGGGAAGACAGAGAGGTAGTTAGGTGTGGGGATCGGGTTCATGATGTAGAAAATGTACCGAAATTACATTTTCTTAGTATCATAGTATCCAAGTCCCAAGAAAGAAAATGGGAATTTGAACAACTATCTCTGCAGATCTACTAACCTGATATAATGGTATCCACCTGTTCTGGTATCTCCACCTCTTCTATCATACCGTGTATCACCGTGATCTTGTCCTCGTATCTAGAGAGGGAGAGAGAGAGAGATGTGGCATAATGGGGTAATGTGCTGATGGTGAAAGCCGTATTTAGTATCTAGAGAGGGTGTGTCAGCTCTTAGAAAGACTAAAAGTCATATCAAGCGGTATAAAGAAAGTATTCGGTCAGAAAAGGTTGGCAAAAAGAGGGCAAACAAAAGAGAATTAACTTAATTAATTAGTTAATTAATTGTAATTACTTGTTATGTTTGATGAGTTCTCTACAGTGTTCGGCCATCCCACTCGCCTCCACTGCATACACGTGTTTAGCGCCCGCTTGAACAGCAAAGAAGGATAAGATCCCCGAGCCAGCTCCCACATCTAGCACAATCTGATGAGAGGGAAATGATTTAACAACGATAGAAGATCAGTCAACAGCAAATTGAATTTGGTAGCTAGTTCCCCTCCCCAGATAGGGTTTGATATCGACCAAGGAAGGAATTAATCAAGTCACGGAGAGAAAGAACTATACCTTATCCTGAAAATCAGTGTGATTGTCCAAGATGGCCCTCTGGAAGGTGCTCGTCCTGACATAATCCTGTAACATGTTCTGCTGCTGGGAGAGGTACCCATAGAATTGGAAGTACTGACTGGCAGAGCTTTCCTCAGTTCGAGCCTTGAAAATGGAGAGTCGAGCTGGATCTCCCAGACCCTCTAGAATCTCCCTGAATTCCCGTTCAGCTGCGGGGAAGGAGAGAGTTAGTGTTATCGGGAAGGAGAATTAGGGGCTGGACGCTGGTGCTACTAGGTTAGGGCAGGGTAGGCCGTGGGGAGAATATATTGGCAACGGGGTTCTCCTGCCCTACGAAAACAAATTGAGAGGGATTCTCCAGGGTAACCAGTGGTTACTAACCACTCTATCAACATGACAAGGCGAGTTAACCGTGTTACCAATTACAGTCTGTAGTAACTTACATTTCTCATTTGCAAACTTGATCATCAGAGTTTTGTCGAGTCTCAGAATCCAGGATAGTTTTCCACAGGAGCACCGCTCAGTCTCCTCAGACATGACATGGTTGCTCACCTCACATCCCTTGTTTAGTAGGGAGAGGACCACCTCTTTTCCGCGGAATGTTAGGCTCATTCCTGGGCGGGGGAGGGTGTTAGAAAATGAAGGAGAGAGAGAGAGAGAGAGTGAGAGAGAGAGAGAGAGAGAGAGAGAGAGATAGAGAGAGAGAGATAGAGAGAGAGAGAGAGAGAGACAGAGAGAGACAGAGAGAGATAGAACAAGAGATAGCAGGGTAGAGCTAGCTGCTAGAGCTCTCTCTGCGCCTTGTCATCTATCTCTTTCTCAGGCTCTTCGGGATTTTCGCCTGCTCGTCTCGTCTACTCTACTCGTCCTCTGCTCACTCCGCTGCGCTCGTGCTCTGCTCCTCTCGTGCTCTCTCTCTCTCTGCTCGCTTCTCGCTTCTTTTCTTCTTCTCCCCCTCTCCTTTTGCTCTCCCTGTTATTCTCACCTCTTTTCTCCTGGGGGGAAAGAGTTGTTTTTGGATCACTCATCAGGGGTAGTTTAGGTCCAAACCAGTTTAAAATACTGATTCAGATCGGCTGATAATATCGTTTACCTTGGACATCGATGGATGTGGTGGAGAGATTTTCTGACAACTCGGAAACGGATACCGAGTAGAGGGTGTGTGTACCATTCTCTATCTTCATTTTATCACCTCCAGTACTCAACATGCTACTACTAAACAGGAGAATTCAGGGGAGTTAACTTGTTGGGATGTAGTCGGCCGACACCCGAAATGAAATAGAATTTGAATGGGGAGAGGAGGTGTTAGCTATGGGGTGTTATGTGCAGGGGGGAGGCTTCAAACTTCAGTTTGTCACACTCTCGATAGTGTGTGAATTTGATGAGTGTAACTGTGTGAATTTGAGGAGTGTAACTGTGTGAAATCTTCGAAGAAAAGTTGACACAATTAGTCACACTGATTGATTTGGTGTGTGACCTTGCACGTGCAGCAGGCAAAAAGAGCGCGCTTTTTCTCATTGTGTGGAGCCAAGGGACCAGCCGATTGCTGAATGCCCCCAACTTTTTACCACGCCAACGTAGGGTGTGATCGCGCGTTACTGCGCGTAATCACTTTCCCGCAAAAAGTGGGTATAAAACCAACACATGTGCAACTGGGCAATGTGTGTGGAATGTGGATACACGGGAAACTATAAACACAATATTGGTAAACTATAAATCACACATAACTTACACAAACATTCTTAACTCATCATCGTACAAAAATCGATGGAACAAAATCAGAAATCCACAAAAATCATCACGACAAAACTCTATCTCTTCTATCTCTTCTTCTTCTTCTTCTTCTTCTTCTTCTTTTGGAACTGCCCACAGGGCTCTTGAACCGTGTCATTCGGGTATGTTCCTCGGGGCAGAAACTCCGACCTGGGCCAGGCAGGTGATATCTCCACCCTATCAGGACTTAGGATTTAGGATGTACTGTTGTCTCCTGTAATCTCCGTACCAAGTCCCAAGTCCCAAGATCCTCTTCCTCTCTACCTCTCAACTACCCTACTCGTCATCTAATGCCCCGTCATCACAGGTGACAGCATCGATCGCCCCAAACTGCTCATAGAAGGCAGAATACAGCCTAACAGCATGATAAGGATCATTTGCTCCTCCCATCTCCCTAATGGAATGCATTGAGAGCTGAGGACATCCCAGATCGACCGTTCTAATGGCCGTGTTGGCTGAGATAATCGGACCGATGGTAGACCCACAAGGGCTATCATTTCTAACCATGACTTCCTGTAATGGGATGCTGTTTCGCCTCGCTAGCTCTCTAATCATAGCAGCTCCCGCGGCAGTGGTAGCATATCTTTGGTTACTGTTGTGTTTGATGGCTACACCACCATTTAGAGCAGGTTGGAAGCCCGCTTCGTGTTTTGAGGCGTAGTTAGGGTGGACAGCGTGCACTTGGTCTGCTGAGAGAAGGAAGGATTGGGGGATACAAAACTCCATTTTATTCTCACTAATCCTCCTCAGAACCAGGTTAGTCAGCTCGGTTCCGGCTCCATGAGCTGACTGGGATCCCACCTCCTCGTGATCATACAGACACAGCACAGCAGCAGTTGTTGATGATGTGGTCTTGAAATCAGCTAGAGCACGAAGTCCTGCCCACGCGTTCACCAAGTTATCCTGTCTTGGGGCCATCAGGAACTCGTTATTTAGACCACAAAACCCAGCGGGGGTGTAGTCAGCTAGACACAAATCAAACCCAAGGATCTCATCCACTTTACATCCAATGTTATCAGCTAGGAGAGCCACCAGTTTGGGGGTGTGGTGGGTATGGAATGGTGCTTGTTGTTTCTCAACTCCAGTTAACTTCTTCTCAACCGGCATTCCCTCCAGCTCCTTCTCAACGAGCCCCAGAACAGGCAGGAGGTGTTCCTCTTTATTGAACTTGAAGGCCTCGTTGACAGTTCTGTCAAGGTGGATAGCCAGGGTCGGGATGTGGAGAAGGGGCTGGTCGATGTGGGCCAGTCGGGCGGAGATTGAACCACCCTCACCCCTCACCATCACCTTACCTGTGTGGAGGTGAGTGTGTTACTTTAACTAGTAGGTGAGATTGTTACTTTAACTAGTAGGTGAGATTGTTACTTGAAATAGTAGGTGAGATTGTTACCTGCTAGTTTTAGATCCCGATCGAACCATGTCGCCCAGATTCCACCTCCATAACACTCACAACGAACCTGACGAGGGATGGTGTTTTACGAATCTGACGAGGGACGAAACAATTGATTTGAGAAATGAGAAAAAGAGGACCGCGGTGACTGGGGAAAATTTACCTGACTGTACCCCACACTCTCATGTTTGCTCCTCTGTTTCACCCTCAGACAGGGTGAGTCAGTGTGTGCACCGATTATCTGACACCCATTTCCCGGGGTAAACTTCTCTCCCAGGGCAAATGCGATTAGAGTGCTACTGTTCCTGGTCAGGAAGTATTGGCCACCTGTAAATTAGGAATTTGGGTTAGCTTGGGACTATCAGTAAATTAGAAATTTGGGTTAGATTGGGATAACCAAAATGTTGCAACCAAAGCTTTGCCAAGTTAGTAACCAATAGTAACCAATAGTAACCAATAGTAACCAACAGTAACCAATAGTAACCAATAGTAACCAATAGTAACCAATAGTAACCAACAGTTATCAATAGTAACCAATAGTAACCAATAGTAATCCAATAGTAACCAATAGTAACCAACAGTTACCAATAGTAACCAATACTGTAACCAATAGTAACCATCAGTTACCAATAGTAACCAATAGTAACCAATAGTAACCAACAGTAACCAATAGTAACCAATAGTAACCGATAGTAACCAACAGTTACCAATAGTTACCAATAGTAACCAACAGTTACCAATAGTAACCAATAGTAACCAATAGTAACCCATAGTAACCCATAGTAACCAACAATAGTTACCTGGTTTCAAAGACCACTCCTTGTGCTCCTCCAACCTTGTGTAACCTGATTTCCTCAACACCTTGACGGCCTCAGACACCGCATGATAGGGGGAGGGGGAGTGGTTTATGTAGTGGAGAAGATCAGTGGCTGCCTCACGAACTGCAATACCCATGCTGCTAGAAGAGAGTTTTGAGGTTTAAGGGTGGACTGGGGAGGGCTATAAAAGTGAGTTTTTAGGGGGAGAGAGAGGGAACTGGGTATAATATACAGAGAGTTTTGGGTTGTAAGGGGGAGGGGAGAAGGAACTGGGTTCTCGGTGATAGTAGGAGTGCTTAGATCATTCCCGCCAAAAGTTTTGAAGGGAGTGATCTAAGCGCTCCTACTGTTGAGCGTTGGCAGAGAAAAGAGTCATGGTTTGAAACTAAATAATTAGTCATAGGAAGTAATACAAATATATACGTTCGTCACATAAATACATTCAAAAATGTAGGATAAAAAGAATTAAAAACCTTGCTCCTAAAAATAAGAAACGTTCATGAATTTTCAACCTTTCTTTTTTACCTTTTTTGGCTAAGTGCTCATGCTCAATGCTCTTACATAATTGGAGGCATTAGAAATACTGTCAACATTGGTCGATACCTAGATGCTGCTAAACCCTAACCAATAGCAACATATTGGTGATCCAATTAGTGGTCATCAAGGTAAATCTAGATAAGGAAGACTGCCCTAGTTCCCATATCTAGATAAGGAATACCGCCCTAGTTCCCATATCTAGATAAGGAATACTGCCCTAGTTCCCATATCTAGATAAGGAATACCGCCCTGGTTCCCATATCTAGATAAGAAAGACCGCCCTGGTTCCCATATCCAGGTATATCTGGTTATCCTGCATCATCTGGTCAATACACTCGTGAACCTCCTCCTCATCAAAGGGATCTGGCCGGCTGCCAGACTGGTTCACCTCCTCCAGGATACGATCTAGTGGCACCTAGAGGGACAGGGAGACATGGTTAGCAGGGAACTTGGGGGAGGAAAAGATAGAAGGAAGGGAACTGGGAAGGACACCTCAATTGCAATTGGGAGATAACTTTCTAACAATATTTTTCTCCCGATTGTGCTGTGAGAGTTCTTAGTTTGGTTGGTTGGTTGGTTGGTGATACTAAGCCGACGTTCTACCAAGCTCTTTGAGCGGTGTGACGCGGTGACTCCCAAACTGATTATCCCAATCACTTGTGTGAAAGAGAACAGAATGGTGCCCCTTGGCTTCGTTAGCGTCTGTCGTTCTTAGTTCTTACCTGGTCAATGTTGTGGCCGTCACTGAAGATCTCGTGGATGAATGTACGGAATGCCTCAAGCTTCTCCGCAGAAACCTTCTCTCGGACCCCGTCAGTCGCAACCTAGAGTGGTTATTTGGTTGACCAATAGATATACTATAATCACTAACGAATTTACTAACTATGCTAATTAATGTAATTACTAATGAGAATGTAATTAATTACCGCTGGAGGATCTGCTGCCGTGGCAGGCTGGTCAGTATCCATGGTTTCCTCGTCTTCTTGGGATGCCTGACTGGGTTTAGGATCCTTCCGGGCTCGCTTCCTATTATCTTTCTCGTCAAACCTGATAAACAAATGGGCGTTAAACTTTTTAATAACCTCAATCTAGGAATTAGGGAACAAATAATATATCATATCCAAATAGTTCTAAATTTCCCTCTTATTTCCCGCAAAGTTATATTACTTGAAAGGATCATCGTCATCCTCTTCTTCATCACTTTCTTCATCCTCGTTCTCCTTCCTCTTCTTGCTCTTCTTTAGGGTCTCCTTGAAGTACGCAAAGTTCACCTGAAAATTTATTTGTGATTTGAGAAATATAGACTGTAGAGTAGGGTTGTGTGGCTCACACCGTCTGTGAGGGTTCCGAGTTCGGTTGATCAAGAAGAGAGTTGAATATGCGCTTAATGCCAGAAGGGGGGGGGGGGCGTATAAAAAGTGTTTATCTGGAATCTGGAAGAGAAAAACAGACACTAGACGTACCAGTTCGACGGCTGCTTCAGCGTCTTTCTTCTCCACTATTTTGCTCATCCGCGCCTTGGCGTGAGCGGTTGACAGCCGAATAAGGGTTTCCAATGCTCGAGCAGTGATGGGAAGTGTCTTGCTCTTGTTACCTGTATTGGTGAATAGTGGTTAGTTCGTGGTAGTTATAATGTGACGTCAAACGGACTTCCTGGACTACTGTTCTAGAATATTATATCGGTATGATATATTGGGGATAGGAGGCGAAGGAACAACGCATTAATTCTTTTTTGAGGAAGTTATGATATATTTTAGTAGGGGATATCTTTAGTGTTTGTTGTGACTAAACGGGTGCTCTAAATGGTTTATGTTTTTCATGAAAACTATAATGTCTTCCATGAATATATGTAATTCTACAAATGATCAAATAGCATCGTACCATTCACCATATAATAATATTCCAAAGCGAAACTAATTTATAAACTCAAGATTCAGAAGCAAATTTAATACACCTTGTGCACTATCAAGCCAATATTCAAAAGCAAAAATAATTCAAATAAACCCAAGATTCAGTAAGGGTGGGGTAACAAAGAGACGACGCTTGGAGTTAGGAAGCAAAACTAGACCCTGCCCCAGGGACTAACCCAGATTATCCGTGGTTCGTAGTTTGGCATACTCGTTAGAGATTGTCTCACTCGCCTCCCTCGTTAGTACAGGAGTAAGGTTCTTGGCAACGTGGATATACTTCCTGCGAGGTGGGAAAGATATTTGTTAAATGTTATAACCCTAGCTCTCCCCTTCAATATTTTTCTGCCTTCACGGGCGTGGTGTGGGAGTGGTCAAGTAGCGGGCTAGGATATAATGGAAAGACGAATCGACTATAACAACGAAAGTGTGTGGGTAGGAACATGAACTGGGGGGTGAGGTTACGTGACAAATAGGGCTCCTATAGACCAATGTGGGCAGACAGGAAGCGAGTAGTTTGGACTTTGGGGTGAGATTGGGAGTTTGAGCACCATTTCGGGGGAAAATAACAAAACTAGGAAGGAGGAATAAAGAGAAAGCTAGACTTGGTTTGGTGTTGAATTACAGGGATCAGAAGCCAGTGAATTATGTACATATTATGGGTCATAGGGGGGGTTCCAACCTATTTTTTTGTATTTTTTTGTATTTTTTTGTACGGACCATACATAAAAGTATCCAAAATTCCTGTTTTTTTCCATACAAAAAATACAAAAAAATACAAAAAAATACAAAAAAACAATGAAGGATGTGGCTGCTTGAAAAAAGTATAAATAATACATGGGGGGTTATCATGGTGACAAATGGTGACAAATGGTGACTCATCTGACCATTTAGGGGATGTCACCATCACCATTTGTCACCATTTGTCACCATTTATTTCCATTTGTCACCATTTGTCTCCATTTTTTGACGAAATTTGCGGATTTCGGCAGAATTTCTTTAAAATTTTTTAAGAAATTTGATAAAATTTTTTAATTTCTTTAGACCGATATATTTGTTCATTAGTTGTTAACATGGCCGTTCCGGATCGGCTAGTAGTGTTTTGGACCGCTAAAACTTCCCGAAAGTCACGTTGAGGGTGTACCTCCCTCGCACAACACATAAAAGCACAATTAACCACCTGTGACCCCTTAATTACATCCAATCGACTTGAAACTTGGTAGAAGTGTCCCCCAGTGTCCCATAACATCATATTATGTCCCATAACATCATATTATGCCTGTAGGAAGCTCCAGAGAGAATGGTGACAAATGGTGACTCATCTCAAAATTTTGGTCATGTCACCATCACCATTTGTCACCATATGTCACCATGATTACCCCCCCCCCCCAATACATGTACATGAACATAAACTGAACCCAGCTATACATAAACGGTAAGAAATTGCGATTCGGGGAAATTTCTCGCTTAGAAATTACGATTCAAGAAAATTTTCTCGGTAAGAAATTGCGATTCGGGAAAATTTCTCGCTTAGAAAATACGATTCGAGAAAATTTTCTCGGTAAGAAATTGCGATTCGGGGAAATTTCTCGTTTAGGAAATACGATTCGGGAAAATTTTCTCGGTAAGAAATTGCGATTCGGGAAAATTTCTCGCTTAGAAAATACGATTCGAGAAAATTTTCTCGGTAAGAAATTGCGATTCGGGGAAATTTCTCGTTTAGGAAATACGATTCGGGAAAATTTTCTCGGTAAGAAATTGCGATTCGGGAAAATTTCTCGCTTAGAAAATACGATTCGAGAAAATTTTCTCGGTAAGAAATTGCGATTCGGGGAAATTTCTCGCTTAGAAATTACGATTCGAGAAAATTTTCTCGGTAAGAAATTGCGATTCGGGGAAATTTCTCGCTTAGAAATTACGATTCGAGAAAATTTTTTCGGTAAGAAATCGGGATTCGGGGAAATTTCTCGCTTAGAAAATACGATTCGAGAAAATTTTCTCGGTAAGAAATTGCGATTCGGGGAAATTTCTCGCTTAGAAATTACGATTCGAGAAAATTTTCTCGGTAAGAAATTGCGATTCAGGAAAATTTCTCGCTTAGAAAATACGATTCGAGAAAATTTTCTCGGTAAGAAATTGCGATTCGGGGAAATTTCTCGCTTAGAAAATACGATTCGGGAAAATGTTCTCGGTAAGAAATTGCGATTCGGGGAAATTTCTCGCTTAGAAAATACGATTCGGGAAAATGTTCTCGGTAAGAAATTGCGATTCGGGGAAATTTCTCGCTTAGAAAATACGATTCGGGAAAATTTTCTCGGTAAGAAATTGCGATTCGGGGAAATTTCTCGCTTAGAAAATACGATTTGAGAAAATTTTCTCGGTAAGAAATTGCGATTCGAGGAAATTTCTCTCGCGATTTTGGCATGCTACATATGTAAAATATGTATATATTTTGTGCTAAATTGCGTGAAATAGCGTGGAAGAATGTTTAAAAACAGTAAAAGTTCGAACAATAATGGTAAATTACCATATAAAACAGTTTTTATTTTTTTGTATTTTTTTGTACTTTTTTGTATTTTTTTGTATTTTTTTGTATTTTTTTGTTTGAGGAAACCCGTGTTTTTTTCCGTACAAGCGTACACGAAATAGGTTGGAACCCCCCCGGGTCATATTATAACATGGGAATTTGACAAATCAGGGAACCCAACACCACAAATTCTAAATCAAGTTCCCAGACCAAGCGGGGGGGGGGGGGGGGAGAGGAAAACTACATAACGTTTCTTGGTTATAAACCACCCCCCTGCTGATATTTCCCGCAGTCTACTGTGGTATATCAAATAATTCCCTCCCTCTGTTTTCACACCTTTCATAATTCCCGGGGTCGTTTTATAAGAAATAACCACGGCTAGTAAAGTGATGAAATTTGATAATCCCCTAACGGGGATTATCACACGATATTCCCCTCGTCGCGTTGCTCCTCGTGGATATCGTATTGATATACCACCCTGACAGGGTGGTATATCAGATTTCATCCCTCTACTAGCCGGGGTTATCTATATTATATTCTAACCCCTTGCGGGTGAGTGGTGAGGGTCCACAAAGGCTTGCCATCATTCAGTTTTTAAAAGTTAATTCATTCATCTAAATAGCATTACATTGACGGGACATGTCTTCTCCGTGTGAACATTTGTCACTCCCTGTACACACATGTATTCTGGCCATGTATGTGCCATGGTTTGACAGATGTTTAACTTCACGGCCATTTGTTTGACCCCGGTGTCAATTACTGTCAAGGTCCGGTATACTGCAAGTACGGGCACCCAATCACTGGTAATCTACCGAATCATCTGACCGATAAACAGTTGTACATGTTATTTTACCTGAGGAATTGGAGACTACACAATTTGTGAGTGTTTTACCTGAGGAATTGGAGACTACACAATTTGTGAGTGTTTTACCTGAGGAATTGGAGACTACACAATTTGTGAGTGTTTTACCTGAGGAATTGGAGGCTACACAATTTGTGAGTGTTTTACCTGAGGAATTGGAGGCTACACAATTTGTGAGTGTTTTACCTGAGGAATTGGAGACTACACAATTTGTGAGTGTTTTACCTGAGGAATTGGAGGCTACACAATTTGTGAGTGTTTTACCTGAGGAATTGGAGACTACACAATTTGTGAGTGTTTTACCTGAGGAATTGGAGGCTACACAATTTGTGAGTGTTTTACCTGAGGAATTGGAGACTACACAATTTGTGAGTCTTTTACCTGAGGAATTGGAGACTACACAATTTGTGAGTGTTTTACCTGAGGAATTGGAGACTACACAATTTGTGAGTGTTTTACCTGAGGAATTGGAGGCTACACAATTTGTGAGTGTTTTACCTGAGGAATTGGAGACTACACAATTTGTGAGTGTTTTACCTGAGGAATTGGAGGCTACACAATTTGTGAGTGTTTTACCTGAGGAATTGGAGACTACACAATTTGTGAGTGTTTTACCTGAGGAATTGGAGGCTACACAATTTGTGAGTGTTTTACCTGAGGAATTGGAGACTACACAATTTGTGAGTGTTTTACCTGAGGAATTGGAGGCTACACAATTTGTGAGTGTTTTACCTGAGGAATTGGAGACTACACAATCTGTGAGTGTTTTACCTGAGGAATTGAGACTACACAATTTGTGAGTGTTTTACCTGAGGAATTGGAGACTACACAATTTGTGAGTGTTTTACCTGAGGAATTGGAGACTACACAATTTGTGAGTATTTTACCTGAGGAATTGGAGACTACACAATTTGTGAGTGTTTTACCTGAGGAATTGGAGGCTACACAATTTGTGAGTGTTTTACCTGAGGAATTGGAGACTACACAATTTGTAAGTGTTTTACCTGAGGAATTGGAGGCTACACAATTTGTAAGTGTTTTACCTGAGGAATTGGAGACTACACAATTTGTGAGTGTTTTACCTGAGGAATTGGAGACTACACAATTTGTGAGTGTTTTACCTGAGGAATTGGAGACTACACAATTTGTGAGTGTTTTACCTGAGGAATTGGAGGCTACACAATTTGTGAGTGTTTTACCTGAGGAATTGGAGACTACACAATTTGTGAGTGTTTTACCTGAGGAATTGGAGACTACACAATTTGTGAGTGTTTTACCTGAGGAATTGGAGACTACACAATTTGTGAGTGTTTTACCTGAGGAATTGGAGACTACACAATTTGTGAGTGTTTTACCTGAGGAATTGGAGGCTACACAATTTGTGAGTGTTTTACCTGAGGAATTGGAGACTACACAATTTGTGAGTGTTTTACCTGAGGAATTGGAGACTACACAATTTGTGAGTGTTTTACCTGAGGAATTGGAGACTACACAATTTGTGAGTGTTTTACCTGAGGAATTGGAGACTACACAATTTGTGAGTGTTTTACCTGAGGAATTGGAGACTACACAATTTGTGAGTGTTTTACCTGAGGAATTGGAGACTACACAATTTGTGAGTGTTTTACCTGAGGAATTGGAGACTACACAATTTGTGAGTGTTTTACCTGAGGAATTGGAGGCTACACAATTTGTGAGTGTTTTACCTGAGGAATTGGAGACTACACAATTTGTGAGTGTTTTACCTGAGGAATTGGAGACTACACAATTTGTGAGTGTTTTACCTGAGGAATTGGAGACTACACAATTTGTGAGTGTTTTACCTGAGGAATTGGAGACTACACAATTTGTGAGTGTTTTACCTGAGGAATTGGAGACTACACAATTTGTGAGTGTTTTACCTGAGGAATTGGAGGCTACACAATTTGTGAGTGTTTTACCTGAGGAATTGGAGACTACACAATTTGTGAGTGTTCTTCTTCTTTCCGTGCAACAAGTTATCATGTTTAACGTATATCTCCATGTCTTCTTCATCGGCCTTCTTGTCCTCATATGTAGCGAGATTATCCACGTCACCGTCAGTTCTCAGCGGCTCTCCGTCCTAGAGACATGAAGATTGTGAGTTGTGAATTGTGTCTAATATGATCTGTCTGAATATTGTCTGGTATGTGGTATATTCCACAGACAATTATAATGATGAACAGACAATATATAACGGTTAACAAGGCCAGACGATATAACGATGAACAATGCTAGTTGCCATCCTCTCTGTTTGCCTTTGCTATTACTACACTGACCTGTTCGCCGGGGTTCCGGTACCGGTGCATTCGGAGGACAAACTCAGCGATCCTAGCATCGTTCTCAGGATCCATCACATCCAACACAATGAACAGCAAATCAAAACGGGACAAGAGGGAATCCTAGAGGGGTGTAATATCTGGTCAGTATTCATTCAGAACAAGAACTAAATAGGGATGAAAATGAGATGCATTCCTAAATAACTTTGTATTTCTGAATAACTATTCGACTGGTATGATTTCCAAACTAGACCAAAAAACAAAGGAAATTTGTTTGGAACACCCGTGGCCTTTTGTCGATACTTGACGCTGCGGGAAATGCACCCAAACATCTGAGCTACTTATAGGTATCGTTGTACCATCTCTCTCCAAGTTCTAACACACGCACACTCTCTCTCACTCTTCCTCGCGTCTTGCTCTGACGAAGGGTGCATTTCCCGCAGCGTCAAGTATCGACAAAAGGCCACGGGTGTTCCAAACAAATTTCCTTTGTTTTTTGGTCTAGTTTCTGAGGATTTTTGTAAACAGGTATCATAAATATGCAAATAATGGCTAAACGGTGGGAGATACGACTTTTTTTCCGGAGAACGACCCCCATAAATCGACTATTCTGCGTCGAAATATGTTCATGAAAACTTTCTAGGACCAGCTGAAGTGGAAATATTCAGAATATGCATTAAATCATTAATTGGCGCATAAATATGCAAATAACGGCTAACGGTGCGAGATACGATTTTTTGTCCGCGGGACGACCCCCCATAAATCGACTATTCTGCGGCGGAATATGTCCATGAAAACTTTCTAGGACTAGCTGAAGTGGAAATATTCAGAATATGCATTAAATCATGAATTGGCGCATAAATATGCAAATAACGGCTAAACGGTGTGAGATACGACTTTTTGTCCGGGGGACGACCCCCCATAAATCGACTATTCTGCGTCGGAAAATGTCCATGAAAACTTTCTAGGACCAGCTGAAGTGGAAATATTCAGAATATGCATTAAATCATGAATTGGCGCATAAATATGCAAATAACGGCTAAACGGTGCGAGATAAGACTTTTTGTCCGGGGGACGACCCCCCATAAATCGACTATTCTGCGGCGGAATATGTCCATGAAAACTTTCTAGGACTAGCTGAAGTGGAAATATTCAGAATATGCATTAAATCATGAATTGGCGCATAAATATGCAAATAACGGCTAAACGGTGTGAGATACGACTTTTTGTCTAGGGGACGACCCCCCATAAATCGACTATTCTGCGTCGGAAAATGTCCATGAAAACTTTCTAGGACCAGCTGAAGTGGAAATATTCAGAATATGCATTAAATCATGAATTGGCGCATAAATATGCAAATAACGGCTAAACGGTGTGAGATACGACTTTTTGTCCGGGGGACGACCCCCCATAAATCGACTATTCTGCGTCGGAAAATGTCCATGAAAACTTTCTAGGACCAGCTGAAGTGGAAATATTCAGAATATGCATTAAATCATGAATTGGCGCATAAATATGCAAATAACGGCTAAACGGTGCGAGATACGACTTTTTGTCCGGGGGACGACCCCCCATAAATCGACTATTCTGCGTCGGAATGTGTCTATGAAAACTTTCTAGTACCCTCTTTCTCACTCTTCCTCGCGTCTTGCTCTGACGAAGGGTGCATTTCCCGCAGCGTCAAGTATCGACAAAAGGCCACGGGTGTTCCAAACAAATTTCCTTTGTTTTTTGGTCTAGTTTCTGAGGATTTTTGTAAACAGGTATCATAAATATGCAAATAATGGCTAAACGGTGGGAGATACGACTTTTTGTCTTGAGAACGACCCCCCATAAATCGACTATTCTGCGTTGGAATATGTCCATGAAAACTTTCTAGGACCAGCTGAAGTGGAAATATTCAGAATATGCATTAAATCATTAATTGGCGCATAAATATGCAAATAACGGCTAAACGGTGCGAGATACGATTTTTTGTCCGCGGGACGACCCCCCATAAATCGACTATTCTGCGGCGGAATATGTCCATGAAAACTTTCTAGGACTAGCTGAAGTGGAAATATTCAGAATATGCATTAAATCATGAATTGGCGCATAAATATGCAAATAACGGCTAAACGGTGTGAGATACGACTTTTTGTCCGGGGACGACCCCCCATAAATCGACTATTCTGCGTCGGAAAATGTCCATGAAAACTTTCTAGGACCAGCTGAAGTGGAAATATTCAGAATATGCATTAAATCATGAATTGGCGCATAAATATGCAAATAACGGCTAAACGGTGCGAGATAAGACTTTTTGTCCGGGGGACGACCCCCCATAAATCGACTATTCTGCGGCGGAATATGTCCATGAAAACTTTCTAGGACTAGCTGAAGTGGAAATATTCAGAATATGCATTAAATCATGAATTGGCGCATAAATATGCAAATAACGGCTAAACGGTGTGAGATACGACTTTTTGTCTAGGGGACGACCCCCCATAAATCGACTATTCTGCGTCGGAAAATGTCCATGAAAACTTTCTAGGACCAGCTGAAGTGGAAATATTCAGAATATGCATTAAATCATGAATTGGCGCATAAATATGCAAATAACGGCTAAACGGTGTGAGATACGACTTTTTGTCCGGGGGACGACCCCCCATAAATCGACTATTCTGCGTCGGAAAATGTCCATGAAAACTTTCTAGGACCAGCTGAAGTGGAAATATTCAGAATATGCATTAAATCATGAATTGGCGCATAAATATGCAAATAACGGCTAAACGGTGCGAGATACGACTTTTTGTCCGGGGGACGACCCCCCATAAATCGACTATTCTGCGTCGGAATGTGTCTATGAAAACTTTCTAGTACCAGCTGAAGTGGAAATATTCAGAATATGCATTAAATCATGAATTGGCGCATAAATATGCAAATAACGGCTAAACGGTGTGAGATACGACTTTTTGTCCGGGGGACGACCCCCCATAAATTGACTATTCTGCGTCGGAATATATCCATGAACACTTTCTAAAACTAGTTAATACCGATATATTCATAAAATTTTACATAAATTATGCATAATTTATGACTTCCCATACTCAAATCAAGATTTTATATAGCCTATTACACGCAGAATAGTCGATTTATGGGGGGTCTTCCCCCGGACAAAAAGCTCTAAATCCAGCCGTTTTCGCTCAAAGTGTTTTGCAAAAAGGTGGTGCGTATGTATGTATGTATGTATGTATGTATACAGAGTAAGCGTTTGGGACCCCCCTCGTAACTTTTGAACGGAACGATCGATCCACTTGAAATTTTGAACACTAATAGATATCATTGAGGTAGCTTTACATACAAAATTTCAGCTTCCTAGCTTGTCGGGAACATGGTTTAATAGGCGCTCAAAAAGGGCGAAAGTCGCATCCGTATGGTATACTGCACTGGCCCCGAATCGGGCGAAATTAAATTTTCCGCGCCTGAGTTTATCCTTTCAGATTTGATCTTATGATGTTCTAGGATGACCTTAGAAGGGGTGGGATGGTTTTTCATTGCTGGGGGCTTTGCCCCCAGACCCCCATTAGGCCACGGGGCACTTGCCAGTGCAGTGATAACTGACAAGTGTACCTGCATCCCAATGTTGTCCATGGGGTTCTTGTATTCGTCGTACCGTCCATAAACTGGGTTTGCCGCCGCAAGAACGGAGCACCGGGCATTCAACTTAGCGTGAATTCCTGGTTAGATTAGAAAGGGGTGAGTTGAGAGTGAGATACCATGCCGATACAATGAGGGGCACTGCAGTGTTTATAATGTCCGCATTATTTCGACAATAACTGACCTGCTTTTGAAATTGTCACCCTTCCCTGTTCCATGACTTCGTGGATGGCAGTTCGATCGATATCGCTCATTTTATCAAACTCGTCAATACACACAATACCCCGGTCAGCCAGCACCATCGCACCTGAAACACGCAACGGTTGATACAAGTTGTTGGCTCTTTATAGAGAAGGCATAATGCTGCCAAACATAGGGGTATTATTTCGTTAAGACATAAGAAAAGTTTTAACTTTAAGAATTTGGGGTTTGAATCTAAAGGGTAACTTATATGTGGCACATAATCATGCCAATGTGAATTTAAATTGCCTCATTTCCCACCTGCTTCCAGACGTCTCTCTCCACTGTCTTTGTCTGTGGTGATGGCTGCAGTGAGACCGACACCGCTCGTACCTCGTCCAGTTGTTGCTATTGCCCTTGGGGCTGAGTGGAGAACGTACCGCAAAACCTGCAGGGGGAGGGGGCTGTTCTAGTAACTCAGAACTTGTGTAAAGATTGAAGGGTACATTCAGTTTGCACATTCTGTTGCTCGGACGATTAAAGAGACAGCGGGCGCAGGGGGCGGGGGATGAGAAACTATTGTTATTAAAGTGGAAGTGAAACGACACAAGAGTGTCTAGATTCATTAAAACTAGAAGTACAGCTACCACACAGTGTACTGCTGGCTGCTGCATTAGAGAGACGATACATATAATAATGACTCATGTATGAAGTATGGGGGTAGTTCTACACGCGCCAGCATGGTAGGTACAGTAGCACCAGTGGTACCACTAGCGCTGATCTGATTTGGAGAAGAAATGGAGAAAAGACGAACAGACAGACAGACAGACAGACAGACAGACAGACAGACAGACAGACAGACAGACAGACAGACAGACAGACAGACAGACAGACAGACAGACAGACAGACAGACAGACCTACAGACAGACAGACAGACAGACAGACAGACAGACAGACAGACAGACAGACAGACAGACAGATAGATAGACAAACAGACAGACAGACAGACAGACAGACAGACAGACAGACAGACAGACAGACAGACAGACAGACAAACCTGTGATTTTGCTGTTGATGGATCTCCAATCAACATGATATTGATGTCTCCTCTGAGACGTGTTCCATTTTCCAGAATCTTCTCAACACCTCCCAGCAGCAGGCAAAGGACAGCCTTTTTGATGTATTCGTGCCCATGAATAGAGGGGGCGAGAGATCGGGCCAACATTTCGAACACGTTACCTCGTTTTTGCTACAAAAAAAATTGTTGATCACGTAACGTCAAATCCGAGTTCATTAGAAAGTATACTAGTCCAAAGTGTGTGGAAAAAAGAGAAAAGGAAGATTGAAGGAGAGAGATATGAAAGAAGAAGTCAGAAGAGAAAGTCCTAAAATGGTAAAATTACAGCATTTTCATTTTTCAATCAGGGCTTGATGGGTACCATTCAGACTAACGTGCAATATCAACATACCCCAATTCCCCGACTCTGATACATGTCACTACTATGATCAAGTCTCAATCTACCCAGTTAGATGGCACCTATTTAGTGGCTATTTAGTGGCAATTTAGTGGCTATTTAGTGGCTGATATTTACCTGACTGAATTTCTTGATCTTTGAAATGTCCATGGCAGAGAGAGTTGGATTATCATCTACATTGAGGCACTTGATGTTGTTACAGATTAGAATGGTGCGAAAGGTGCAGCTGCTGAACCCTTGTTGTTTAGAAGGGAGACACCGGTATGCTCCGATAACCTGGACCCTGATGAAAGTATGGAATTGTTAGGAATTATGATCACGGTGCACTAGAAGAGTCATCAACCCAAGCTAAATAATGCAGGAGACCTTCTTAAACCACCATACGGTTAGCAATAATTACTACCGTGTGATTGGTGACGGTTACATAGCACTGGTTTTTAGAATAGAACAATTACAAATATTACCGCAAACACAGACCGCATTTGCACAGCTCAGTTGATGGTGGCCAGGAAGTGAAAACAAGTTGTAAGACCCGAAGGGCCGGGTGTTGGGAACCACAAAGCTCTCCTTAATTTTACTTTTTTCAGTCCAGTACCTATCCCCAAACTTAAATGGCACATATTTCTCTCATTTACCTGTCTCCCGGTTTACATTTGTCAACAATATCATTATCACAAATCACGTCCATAGACCGGGGCAGTTGACCGGCGGGTGATTTCTCAGGCATTTCCTGGATTGTTACTGTCTGGTGATTCTGGTAGATACACTTTCCTAGAAAGGGAGGGGGTTAGATACACTTTCCTAGAAAGGGGGAGGGGGTTAGATACACTTTCCTTGAAACAGGGGGGAGGGTGTTACCCGGTGTCCCAGGAGTTCATTTTGGCCGGAAATGGCCGTTTGGCTGCGGCCGATTTGGCCGATTTTTTCGTTTTTGATTTTTGACCAATGGTCTATGTTTTTTTTGTCTGGCTCGTTTTTGACTCCGAAAAATGGACACTTTTACATTTAGTCAATTTTGGACAACTAAATAATGCCAAATTAACGAAATATTCCGAATTTATTAATAAAAAAGCATAATAACCGCTTTTATGACTCTAAAATTCGAATTACTCGATCCGCGGGGTGCATGCCGGTGACGTGTTTGCAAAAACCTGTCCTATTCCGTCAATATTTAATATTTCTTCCTGATGTATGGAATGATCTGAGATCTGAGCTCATCATTGATCTCCCCCTTGAGCTCAGATCAGTTCATCCTGTTGATCTGTTTAAGAAAAGACTAAAGACAAGGTTATTTCAGGAGGGATTAGGATCTGCTTCAGAGTTGTAATCGGAGGTGTCCTATCCTTCCCCTTTCCCTTGTGCTGTTGCATAAACAATACAACCTTTCCCGTGTCGAGCAGGCAATTCTAGCATAGCAATTCCTTACTATTTCCCTTCCTAGGCTTGCCTAGCAGTAGCTAGACCCTTTTTAGCGAGCCCCGCCCGCTACACGTCTGTCTGCTTGCTTCCTGAGCGTTGTTAAAAAAGCAATACCGTTAAAATGATAAAACGTGCAGTGTTGGTGCAGCAGGGCAAGTTATTACCTAGAACGTGATATATATTACTTAGTACGTGATTGGTAGCCCCTGTACGAGTGCAGATCGGAAGAGACCGGTCTTTTTTGGCCTACATGTATGAATTGCCATGCACTATTGCCATGCATTAAATTTGCCATGCACAGTTTCAACAGTTCTTGGAATAGAAACGATCCTTGTGTTTCAGTACACGTTCATAGTTTTTCTCAATACTGATAGTATTCCTTGTAATAGTACATATTACTAACACAAGGAATCACATGGCTTTGTAACTGGACTCTAATTAGACACCTCATCAGCTTTACTAGCTCACATATATCAGTGTCTAATTAGAATTGAGGGTGGTTGCCTTGGTAACAGAGTCTTTTTCGCGAGAGTTGCTCCAGGTCTCTCTCGCGAGAGTTGCTCCAGGTCTCACGAAAGTGTCGCTGAGTTCGTGAAAATGGTGTGCGACGTGATCCTGACGTAACAAATCACAATGCTCACGGCTTGGACAGTTGATTGAGATGTGTGTTGAATGTTGATTATTTAATTTTGCTGCATCCATGCAAATATGCTGTGAGTTATACTCGCACTTTCGCAACATATCGGCCGGCCCTGGGTCTCCTCACTTTATTCTATCATATTATGTCTATGGTAATTCTGCTTGATTCGTGATTCTCCTTACATCTTCTTCAACATCTCCTGTCTGTCTCCTTACATCTTCTTCAACTTTTCTAAAACTGACCTTCTATTCAGTACAGCTATTTTTTACGGTTCAGACCTCGGGCGAGCGACGAAAATGACATTTACTCGTTTCGTGTGCCGGGTAAGTTACTACAAATCATTCACACACATACCCCAAGGAATAAAGTGAATCCATATGATCATATATGACACCCCTTGAGGAATGATTTTATTTACTGTGGTTCCGTTTCAGCACCGAACTTGTCTCCTGTTTGCCTCAACCATCTTTCTACTTGGACTGTCGACGTGGTGGTTTAATGATACCTCAGCTTCCGTCGCTACAGCAAACTTAACTTCCGTTGCTATATCATCCAACCAGTACATCAACTTGATAGATGAATCTAAAACCCCTGCAGTTCTGTCGACTCAGGAATCCCAAGTAGAAGTGCAGGAAGAACAAGATAGTACAAAACAGTATAGTAGAGTCGATAACTACATCGACCTCTCCCAATTGTTCCAGTTTTTGTCACATCTGTTTGGAGCCTCGACACGACCTCTAAACAGGTGTTACTTTTTCACAAACTGTTTTCATCTTGGTGTAATCAACATTTGAAATGTTGCTGATCATAACAAAAACCTAACTATTTTTTTTCAACTTGGGGTAAAACCATGGGTGTCAAAAGTTAGCTCTAGGTCCCCTGAGTAACCATCCGGAGACTCTAAGAGATATTTCCAGCCGTTCTTCTGTAATCATTAATCCCGGTAGAGCACATATTTGAGTATGGACGTACGTGCAATTGCCTACAACCTCAACTTTAATGTATAACGTTAATGTGCGTCTCTCTCTTTTCTCCCCCTTGAGAAAGAGTTATCTCGCGCGGCGCAACCGCACGTGCGGTTTTTCCAGAGAGAGTGAGAGACATACAATAACATGTAAACAGCCTGCCAGCGCTCACGTACGTCCGCATTGTATTTTTTTCTCCACCGGGATTAATGATTACGGGAGAACGGCTTGAAATATCTCTTAGAGTCTCCGGATGGTTACTCAGGGGACCTAGAGCTAACTTTTGACACCCATGGTTTTACCCCAAGTTGAAAAAAAATAGTTAGGTTTTTGTTATGATCAGCAACATTTCAAATGCTGATTACACCAAGATGAAAACAGTTTGTGAAAAAGTAACACCTGTTTAGAGGTCGTGTCGAGGCTCCAAACAGATGTGACAAAAACTGGAACAATTGGGAGAGGTCGATGTAGTTATCGACTCTACTAAGTACTTGATAGATGAATCTAAAACCCCTGCAGTTCTGTCGACTCAGGAATCCCAAGTAGAAGTGCAGGAAGAACAAGATAGTACAAAACAGTACTTGATAGATGAATCTAAAACCCCTGCAGTTCTGTCGACTCAGGAATCCCAAGTAGAAGAGCAGGAAGAACAAGACACAAAACGTGAAGTGCTTCTTGCCACCCTCCCTGTTGATAAACCTCCCTCGGATGCAATCGGAAGAAAGGTACTGGAAATTCAATCAAAAGACGTGTTGGAAGGCCTACCTGACCACTATCTGCCAGACTACAAAACCTTCTGCTGGTACGACGCAAACGCCCAGTTCAGCTGTCTCCCCTCTGTCTACGTCATCGGTCTGCCAAAGTGCGCTACAACAGACCTCTCACGCAAGCTCGTACTACACCCGGAGGTTGAGTTCGACCGACACGAGAAGGAGTACCACTACTGGACACGACGTCGTCTCGCCCGACCGACGAGTCTATGGGCACGGAAAAAAGCGGGCAAGGAGGATTTTATGGACTACGTTAAGGGTTTGGATGCCAGTAGAATTCGGGAGCGGAGAAACATTGTGTGGGTGGATGGAACACCGTCAACTTCGTTCGAAATGTTTGACATCGTCCCAAATATCAACTACACCAACGCGGATTTGCTATACGCGGTGGTCCCCTCCGCCAAGATTATCATGAGTCTCCGAGATCCCGTTGACCGGGCCTACTCTGGCTTCCGCTACTTTAATACACACGCACCCCCGAAACGGACACCCGAAAACTTCCACACCGAGGTGGAGAAATCGATTCGTCAGTGGGAAAAATGTTATAAAACACGGAGTGATCTGAAAAATTGCTGCTATCGGCCGGATCAACGGGACCTTAGCTTGACGATCTTTTTGACGGTCGGTATCTACGTTTGCTACGTTGAACCGTGGTCCAAACTGTACAGGGACAACTTTTATCTTCTGAACTTTGAGTACTATTCAAGGGACCGAGCTAAAAGTCTAGCGGAAATTTTCGAGTTTATTGGCGTATCACAGTTACCCCAAGGGGAGATTGCAGGCTGGTTCGCAAAAAATAACATTGAAAACCATCAAAAATCGCCCCCACAAATGCTAGAGAAAACTCGAGATCTGCTAAAGAAGTTTTACAGTCCGTTCAATGCAATGCTAGTGCAAGTAACGGGAAGAGACGAATTTTTCTTCTAAAAAATGGCTACGCCAGTCACCCTGTGCACCTACACACGCTTGACACTGCACAGTGCACACACGTTAGTACAGACTACATACATCCAGTGCCGGAGAACTACTGATTAGTGGTAGACAATTGTTTCAAAGCTAACTCGTCAGTACGAAAGTAGTTCTTCCTTTGTTAGTGACTGGCTCTCCGGCACTGGTCGTGATCGAGCTCTCTACCGCGCCTTCACGGGAAACTACTGCAGAATACATCTAGTACAGACTTCTAGTGTTCAACGTGTATTCCGTGTTTGCAAAGTTATTATTACCTTTGTTATCATGCAGAATTTCATTGTACTTTTCTGAGTTTTGGTTTACAGTTTACAAGTTTACATGACAATAAAAGTTTTAGTGTACACAGCAGGTCAGAGGCCTTCCCTTAGTGGGTCCATCTGAAAAAATTAAACGCGTATCATCTCTCAGCCACTCTCGAACAGCTGACGAATGATGGATAGAAATTAGAACGGATGGTGGAGGAAAGGTAAAATGGTGAAGGATAGGACGAATGGTGGAGGATTGGCATAATTGGATGCTAATTGGTGATTCTGAAGGATGTATTATGGCCATGTCATTACCCACTATATCCCCACTAATTTTGGTACGCTGAATCACGTGAGCTACTTTTTGAAGCTCTCAGATGCGAAAAAATGGCCGAAAATCGGCCATGAGACAATTTGGCCGACGGGAATGGTATTCCCGTATTCCTCTATTTGGGACACCGGGGGGTGTTAGAAGCTGTTGAGACGCAACGTCGGGCGCTAATGGGTTGTTGTTGTTGTTGTTGTAAGCGCCTCCGCTTCCGGTCCTCTACTTGAGATTTTATCCCGTCCGGCAGCCAGTTCCTCACGCCCGAGGTGGACGGAGCTCAGGTTCCAGAGTTTCCTCTTTCCCCCGGGAGAGTATTCTTCCTCCGTCTTATGTCTATGGATTTAGAGATAAGGGTGGAATCGTCTCCCATAACTGTCTTGACAGGTCTCATGAAGAGGGCCGCACCAGCACTGTTTTCACATTGTGCCAGTCTCGGATATCTCCCGCGACCCCTGGTGAGTGGTATCTCAACATTGATCGTTTTCGATGTGGCCTTGGCTAGGACAATTCGGACACTCCATTGACTATGGCACCTTTATAGATTTTGCGCTGCCAACCTCTGATTTGTAATCAGTACTCCATGGGGGTTCATGGAACATCACTTTTTGTTCATGATGCAGATGCAGCGTCCGGCCGTTCATGGGGTAATTAGGGCAGGTTCCTTCCCAAAACGGAACTCTGGCGTGTAGAATGTTTAGAGGTTTCGGTATCTATGTGCGTCACTCATAGAAATTTGTTATATAGTGTGGGATGGTGGTTTGAAATATGGAGGGTTATTATGGAGGGTTATCTGAACAGTTTGCTTTTGTGTATTAATTGGGTGAATTTGTTCCAGTCAAGGTTCTCGTCTCCATAGATTTCCTCAACTACATTTTGGTAGTTTAGTCTGTATCTAACCTCATCAAGTCTGGGGCAATATATGATGACATGTTCTGAGTTCTCTTTCGTGTTGCAGAGGTCGCATTTTGGGTTAATTTTTGTATCTTGGTGATGTTGGGAGGCCGCGAGGTTGTTTTGGCCCGAGATTGCTAGTGTTAGTTCTCTGAGCAGTATTTTATCAGTGACCTTTATGGGATTTTGTATTAGCTCTGTTACTATGGCGGTTGTGAATCTGTTGTATTTCTTGTTTATCAGGTTCGTCGTATTTCTTGTTTTTAGATATTCTTTGATCTTGTTTTTGATCTGGGAGGTATTTAATCCTATGCCATTTTGAGTACTTGGGCTCGCTGCCGCTGCTTCTTTTGCCAGTTTGTCTGCTTTTTCATTTCCTGCGATGTTGGCGTGGGCTTTGACTTTTTCTATTGTTAATGTGTTTGATCTTTGGAGTTCGTGTAATTTTGATATTGTTCTGGTTAGTTGTTTGGAACAACTTAACTTCCCAAAGATTCTGTTTATCGTTGTTTGGGAGTCTGACTTAATTATTATGTTATGATTGGTAATTTTTTTGTTGAGGAGGTGGTCGGCTACTATTTCGATAGCCTTGAGTTCGGCTTGGTTAATAGTGTTTTCTGGTGCAAGGGGATATTTGAGTTCGCATACCTCTTCGGGGAAGTATATTGCTGCGCCTGCTCCCGTAATTTGCTTGTAAGGTTTTTTGGTTTTGATTACTGATCCATCGGTGTATGCCACTATTTCTTTCCATTGGGGGTAAGGGATTCCTTGGATCACGTTAATTGGAACTGGAGCTGAGTTGTCTATATTTCCTGTGGTTATTCCTATCTCTTGTAGTAGTTTTGTCATCTCTTTCGCGTGGGTAGGGAAGGCTCTCTTTCCATGGTTCTGATCGGGGAGCCATCTGTTGTTTGTTAATAGGTGGAGAAATTCTGCTACTAAGGTCTTTATGATGTGGTTATCTGCTGGGGCTGTCCCTGCCAAGGTGTGCATTACTATGGGTTGAGTTTTGCTGTGTGCACCTGTAATGATTCTTAGCGCATGGTTTTGGGCAGCTTGGACTTTTTCGTATAATGCTTTATTGTTTAGTAATCGATGTCCCCATAATGTTGCCGCATATGTGAGCTGGGGCATGATTAGCTGATTGTGTATGAATCGTGCTTTAGCAATGTTCATTCCCCAGTGCTGGGCGAAGTTTCTTCTTAGTGGTCCTGCGATAGCTTTCATCGCTGCTATTTTTGTGTTGACGTGTTTTTTGTAGCTTAGGTGTGAGTCTAGTATGACTCCTAGGTAAGTAGCTTCTGTTTTGATAGGATAGTCTGTTCCTTGTACTGTTATTTTTTTGAGTTTGTGTTTTTGGGTGGGGTTGTGGAATACTACTATGTTGGTTTTGGTTTCGCTAAGTTTTAGGCCTTGTCCTATTGCCCATTTCTTTATGATGTCGATTTGATTTTCTACGAAGTTTTTCATTGTGTATTTTAGGTCTAAACCTGTGATGATAATTGCTATGTCATCTGCGTATATGATGATTGCGTTTTTCCTTATCTTGGGTATTTTTAGGAGTGATTCTATGCAAAGGTTCCTAATGGGTTAACGTCCTGTCACTTTTTCACCACACATTGCATATGGCCAAAGAGTGAACCCCCCTCCCCCTAGAATCTACCAATGGCATTACTAAACCGGTTTCACCTCTCCTGATAATCTTGACATACCGTATACAACCCACCTGGCCCTTCTCATTACATACCATATACATTATACACCCAGCCGGCAGTATTCGCCCCTCTGACTAGTACATACCATATTCCGTTTCCAGGGGATTCCCTTCCTCATCCTTCGTAGGGTATCCCCCACCGCTAGGGTACGCTTCCAGGGAGGTCAGATCGGTATACTGTCGCTCCATGCTCTTCTTCGTGGCGGGACAGTAATGAACACTCTTAGTTACCTTTGGTCGCACCTAGATAACAGAGGGAGTTGAACGAGGAAGTAAAACTTGAGGGCTCAGTTTAATATGCTCTAACCCTCCTTTACATTTGTGGAGGATCGAGCGAGGCTCTGTACTGGGTTTCTCATTATTACGGTTCCTTCACTTCACATTTTAATTGTGAGAAACACCGGAATTATTGAGGGAGAAGTGATTTGTGCCAACACTTGTCAGACACGACATTGAACCCGAGGGGCGGGGTGTTGAACCTCATGTATACAAGTTGTAGGAACCGACCGAACCAGTGAATACTGGTCCCTGATTGGCTGATAACCAGTCACGTGACCTAAATAAAGAGTTCTGATTGGTTGTTTACTTGATTCGGTCGGTTCATGTATACAAGTTGTCTGACAAGTGAGATTGATGTGCACAATGTGTCACACTTCCGGGATCCTCAGTGGTGAACAGAACATGTTGCTTCAATTATTGTATTGAACAGAAATCAATGAGAGATATTGTTAGGTGCGGAAGTAAAATTAAATTTTGTGTCACATACCAGAGAGCATTTTGTGACGATTCCTTCTATACACACTAGATTGTTGAGATTTCGAGCTGACAAAGACCGAGGGGTGACATGTTTTGATCCGAAACTCCCCTCAAACCCAATGTAGAAATCTTTGTCCCGGCCAAACTCACTGTCCAGCTGCTCGACAAGCTCTTTGAGAGCACTGAAATATAAAGAACGTTAATATACTACTGATAGATTAGTCCCAAAGTGGATTGTTACAATCTTGGAAACATTGGAAAGTTGATGTAAAGCATACCGCTGGAAAGAAATGATTTCTTTTGCAGCATTCTTGGACAGCGAAATGGCCCGCGATGGTTTACTTTTCCTCAAATCGTTGATGTTTACGATCAACCTCCGTTCTTGAGCTTGGATCATATTGGTGATCTGGGAGAGGGGGATGTTACATGACTGAACTTTAACTAAATGTTTATAAAGATAATATTGAAACAAATGTAAGTTAGAATTTATAAAGATCCAAATTTAGAATTAAGCAGCTAGTAATACATATCGCATATAATGTGTACCTTATCAATGTAGGCACCCTGTCTCTTTCCATCGTCTAGGAAATCAAAGTACTCCCTCTGAAACTCCTTCATCTGAAGTTCGTCATCCTCGACACGTGGGGCAGCTGCGGCCAACATACCGCTATCTAAAATGCAGATGTAAACTGATGAAGTTATGATTTCGTCGAAATCATAAGTTAATTAAGGATTAAGGAAAAAGGATTTTGATGCGTTCAGAAGGGAGAAGCGACTGTCCCTCGGATCATCACATCGGCACAGAAATCAGTCCAGACGCTACGGGATGCATCATTCGGAGTTAGAGCGGTTCAACTCTTTAACAGGATGCCCGAGGAAGTACGGCTGGCAACATCAATCGAGAACCTAAAAGTCACACTTGGAGACTTCCTTGCTACCATACCAGACTTTCCACCTGTCAGAGGATACTCGAGCCCTAGAGATAACTCCCTCGTTGCCCTGCTCACTGAGGGGAAGTAGTTCACTCATATAGGGCATATCATTGTATCACGCGGAAGCTCTGCTGAGTGCGTTGTATTCATTTGTTATGTATACTAAAACTTATTTGTAATCTTGTAATCTTGTAATCTTGTAAACTCGAACACACAATCATCTCGAATTACTATGATCACTGCAATTTACAATCAGCCTGTGACTCAGCCCTCAGTTTAAGTTTAAGTTTAAGTTTAAGTTTACGCACAATTTATCACAAAGTCACACAATTAATATATAACTTCGTCCCGCTCTTACACCATACACTAATAAAGTGATACAAGGCTGAGAGGTGAAAATATACAGTTCACATCAGCGGTTTCCTAAAGCGGTTTAAACAATACTTAGAGACAGTGATACACATCCTAGTAGCATTAGATGCACAAAATACGAGGAACAAGGGGTTATAGAAAACAAGGTAACGAACTAACAAAACAAGCAGACAAACATAAAAACAGATTAAACAGAATACACAAAGTAGTCAATACAAAACGGTTAATACAAAAACATACTAACACACGTACAAACACATTCACAGACAAACAGACAATCACAAACACATACACACAGATTCGGTAATAAATAAATAATAAATTAGCTGTCCTTCAAACACACACTCACTGAAGAGTCCTTGACAAGTTTTTTATCGAGAAAAACGTATTGAGAAAAACGGTATCCTTGACAAGTTTTTTATCGAGAAAAACGTATTGAGAAAAACGGTATCCTTGACAAGTTTTTTATCGAGAAAAACGTATTGAGAAAAACGGTGTGTATGGTCTTCTTTCTTCATTCTTCGGCATAAAACTCAGCCAGTCTGGAACCTCAGCTACTCAAACTCTGCTAAACAACTCAGAGGCCAGAAAATGTTAACAATTTACACAAAATGCACACTTGAAAATATTAACTCATTGACTCAGTCATAGGTGGTCCCTCTACTAAGTCTCAGGTAGATGTAGGAAGGAATGGTGTAGAAAGTAGGAAGGGATGTAGGAAGGAATATAGGAAGGAATGGTGCAGAGTAGAGACAGTAGGTCAGGTGGGATGTAAGGAAGCTGGAAGAAGAGACAGCACCTAGGACACGGGAAACCCAGGAACGAACCAGGTAAGGACAGGGAGGCAGACTATTTAGTTCCATGGAACTGCAGGAAGAAATGATGTAGGATTGAGAAAGCAGGTCATAGGTGGGATATAGGGGAGCTGGAGTGTGGGTCTGGAAATAGGGCGTGGTGGCAATGGTAGCGAGAGACAGCAGACAGGACACGAGAACCTAGGTACGAACCAGGTAAGGACAGGGAGGTAGACTATTTAGTTCCAGGAAGAAATGATATAGGATTGTGTCAGCAGGTCATAGGTGGGATATAAGGGAGCTGGAGTGTGGGTCTGGAAGTAGGGCGTGATGGCAGTGATCGCGAGAGACAGCAGACAGGACACGAGAGCCCAGGAGCGAACCATGTAAGGACAGGGAGGCAGACTATTTAGTTCCAGGAAGGAATGATGTAGGATTTAGACAGCAGGTCATAGGTGGGATATAAGGGAGCTGGAGTGTGGGTCTGGAAGTAGGGTAGTGGTGGCAGTGATAGCGAGAGACAGCAGACAGGACACGGGAACCCAGGAACGAACCAGGTAAGGCCAAGGGAGGGATCTATTTCCCAAAAGTTGTGAAACAGGATCAGATTTAGAACCGCATGCAAGGAATATTATAGGCAGGGAATAATGAGGCGTTTATGTGCGGAGCTGGAGCCTGGGGGAAAACAACAGATTTACTGTGAAGTTAACTGGACTGGGTGCCCAGGAAATGATGCAGGTAGATTTGTGCCGGGAAGATGGTGCGGTACTGATATAATGCCGAGTGAGGTTTATTCAGGTCCATAAGCCAAAGTAAACATATGGGTTTTCAAGGCCTTTTTAAACATCGGCAAGGTTTCTGTGGTTCGAATTTCTTTAGGTAGGCGATTCCAGATCCTCGGAGCAGCTATACTAAAAGCTCTCTCAGTGGTTTTGTAGTTGTAGTTACTGTGTACCTCTTCCAGTCTTGTCGTGTCACAATCGACTCTTAAACTCATCGGTTTTTGTTTCCGTCTTTGTAGCATTTCTGATATGTATCCAGGCGTCCCATTATTCAGGGATTTGTATACCATCATACAGATCTTATATTCTATTCTGTGTCTAACAGGTAGGAAGTGGGATTTTTTCCGTAGATCTGAAACATTTTGATGGCGAAAAACAAGATAAAAATATGGTACAACTGATTGTGAAATGTTTAGTACGTCCTGGTATGGATAGAAAGATAAAACAAACGAGAAATCATGGGGAAACCGCAGAAACGAGGTCGAAAATCGAAAAAAAGAAAGTTGCAAGCTTGAAGTTTGTGCGTGATCTTTTGCTTCACCTTCGCGCGGCGCCCACAACAGCGATTTTGCAGCGCATAAAAACATATTTTAAGCGCGTTCCGTTTAAATATCATTCTGCGGCGCTGCGCGGTACGTCATGTTTCAAAAATCCTTTTTTTCGAAATTGTTTTAAAAAAAAACGACAAAAGAGAAACAAAAGTCAAAACAAAACATGATTGCCGGTTCCTACAGCGGACAGCTACTCTCTAAAACTTGTTAAGCTTTTGTCTCGCACAACCTGTTTGCTTTCTGGTAACAATTTCTATCCACTTAGACACATGACGTAATGACAAAGTCCTCAACCCTGACCCTCGCCATATTGAAGACAGAAATAACAGCAGATCAGAAGCACCAGAGAGTCGTCGATTGGTTGGATGAAGTTCATGTGGCGTTGTACAAGCATCTTGATCTTTCAGGGAACATCAGGGTATGTTTATACTTCAATTTTTACAACAAATCTGAAATCTTTGAGTATTTAGTATTTAGTATTCGATATCTGCAGACATACAGTTTGGTTACCACTGCAAACTAATTCTCTTAGGATCAAATAATCAAGATCAACAACAAGAAGACGAGGACGCGGCAGGCACACCAGGCACATCGGTTATACTCACGGGGTGAAGACCACGATCAGAGTACTGCTACTGGGACACAATTTAGGCGAACACCCTGCAATCGAGATAGGTAATAGCAGAATGAGTTTTTATTTTTCTTATTTGTGAACTTTATCTTAAATGTCAGTTGAGAGACAATAGTCCAAACTATTGTTTAACTTGGAGCTTCCAAGCCTACACACTCCATATAATATTCTTCTGTTTCGTACAAAACTTCCGGCTGATGTTTTCTTGTAATATATTTCTCTTTATATATGTGGGAGAAACTCAATTTTCATCCTGTATCTGATATAACAGATAGGTATCTCCTAATCTCTCTCTTCCCCTCTATCGGCCGATAAATCGTGACTTCCCAGCTTAAAACACTCAGCGGAGTGTTATAGATCAGATACATTTAACAAAAGGAAATGTGTCCTGTGCTTGCCTGTTGCATGATGCTCTCAACACATCCCTTCTTTTTCTACAGTAGATATGAACGGAGAGAGAGAGAGTGGGTTTTGTAATATACTCAGTGTGTCCTCAAGGATCTGAGAGACAAGTTTGTGTGGGAGGGACATCTGTCATTTCTGATTTTAGAAGAGATGAAGATTGCGATGAGACGAGAGAGAGAGAGAGAGATAGAAAGAGAGGGAGAGAATAATAAAGAAAAGAATCTCATTGGTAAAAGGCGCCGGCTGATTCGTGTTTAAAAGTAGCCGATGGAGCTATTATAAAGTGTTTGTCGGTTAGTCATACAGCTTCCACAAAGCAGACTCTACGTTTATTTGTTTGTTCATATGTTTGTTGATTTTTATGTCGCTGTGTCTGTGTGTGTGCCTCGCTCCAAGCATTGTGTCGCAACTTTCGACTCGTATGATTCTTCTAAGAGATCGTGAGCGGTGCTTCTGAGGTTTAATTAATTTGCGCCCTAGAAATGTTGTATTGCTTACACTGGGGGAGGGGGTAGCTAGGGAGACACAGAATAGTGATAGTGTAAAACATGTGATATATTGTAAAAGTGTGAATTATATTACACTGCAGCAGTGGTATAATACTGAAGACTCTGGTGACAAGCAACATGGCACGAGACAGGTTTCTCTGCCAATAGTTTTCGTTTAGGTTATGCAATACCCCTACATGACATCTAAAAATAATATCAGTCAAGCTGACATGGTAGGCAAAATATACCATAATCACAAGAATGCGTGTGTGTATTATTTCCCGATCTGATGCAATGTATCTGTGTTGATCAATCTATTCCAGCTTCTTCCCTGTCCGTCTCACTGTCCCTTCACTGTTCCCTTCACTGTCCCCTTCACAGTGTCCCTCCTTGCAGCTCTTCCCTGTCCGTCTCACTGCCCCTTCCCTGTCCGTCTCACTGCCCGGTGCCCCTTCACTGTTCCCTTCACTGTCCCCTTCACAGTGTCCCTCCTTGCAGCTCTTCCCTGTCCGTCTCACTGCCCCTTCCCTGTCCGTCTCACTGCCCGGTGCCCCTTCACTGTCCCCTTCACTGTTCCCTTCACAGTGTCCCTCCTTGCAGCTCTTCCCTGTCCGTCTCACTGCCCCTTCCCTGTCCGTCTCACTGCCCGGTGCCCCTTCACTGTTCCCTTCACTGTCCCCTTCACAGTGTCCCTCCTTGCAGCTCTTCCCTGTCCGTCTCACTGCCCCTTCCCTGTCCGTCTCACTGCCCGGTGCCCCTTCACTGTCCCCTTCACTGTTCCCTTCACTGTCCCTCCTTGCAGCTCTTCCCTGTCCGTCTCACTGCCCCTTCCCTGTCCGTCTCACTGCCCCTTCCCTGTCCGTCTCACTGCCCGGTGCCCCTTCACTGTTCCCTTCACTGTTCCCTTCACTGTCCCTCCTTGCAGCTCTTCCCTGTCCGTCTCACTGCCCCTTCCCTGTCCGTCTCACTGCCCGGTGCCCCTTCACTGTTCCCTTCACTGTCCCCTTCACAGTGTCCCTCCTTGCAGCTCTTCCCTGTCCGTCTCACTGCCCCTTCCCTGTCCGTCTCACTGCCCGGTGCCCCTTCACTGTCCCCTTCACTGTTCCCTTCACTGTCCCTCCTTGCAGCTCTCCCTTGCTTCTTTCTACATCATGCCGGACATGCATCTTATTATAGGACCATTAGTTCAGAGCTCACTAAGAGATGAGAAAGAGAGAGAGAGAGACAGAGATAAAGAGAGAGAGAGAGAGAGAGAGAGAGAGAGAGAGAGAGAGAGAGAGAGAGAAAGAGAAAGAGAAAGAGAAAGAGAGAAAGAGCGATAGCTGCCATATATGGATTGAGTGTGCTACTGTATGCCCTACTCGATCTGTATCACGGACTTGTGTCTTTGGAAATGGAACATACTTTTGAAATGATGTGTGATAATCAGACTCTGATTCACGAAAGAAGAAAACCGAGCAATTTATTCAAGTATTTTAGTATAAGTATAAGTATTACTTTAGTAATTAGTATAAGTAGAAAATGACCGGAATTGCGGTTTGATAAAACGAGTGATCTAGCATCAAACATAACTACCACTTATAATACACTTAACTCGAAGTTGAAATTTGTGAAATGTGAAAAGTTACGTACTGTAAAACTATATATTTTCGAGGCAATTAATTTTCGCGATTCGATCAAAATTTACTATTTTCGCGATTTTAATTTTCGCTAATCCCACAGCTACCCCCATTTCACGGTCCTAGTCTATTGTCTAATTACGCCAAGAGTGCAGTCATCATTGCCATGAGACACCAGATCTGCTTGGCGTAGACCACTAGACCAATGAAATGTGAGCATTTTCTCATTGCTGATTGGCTCTAAGAGATAGCCAATCAGGAATGAGACAGAAAAAAAGACTAAAAGTAAAAAATGTTTCATCCTGAAATAACTTGCACGAGCTTTCTGTAAAAAATCGTCCAAAATATTTTCGCGGAATTAATTTTCGCGGATTTTCCAGCCAAAAATAAAGAGCGAAAATAAAAATCTCACGAAAATATCTAGTTTTACAGTAACAGGTGTGACTATATTCGTGTCTAGGAATGTGCATAATTGGAGATAATTAATGCTTTAGGTTTTTACAAATATAGACATGTGGGTAATGAAGCTGCTGCGACTTAGAGGAAACAAAAAAATAATGATTTGGACCGTGTCACAAACCTGAGGTTTGAAACACAGTGTGTCTTACATATATTTTGTACTTCTTGTACCCTCAAGTTCAGCCTTCTTCTTCTTCTTCTTCATAATTACAGCCTGTCAGCCCGAGAGAGCTAGGATGAACTTCAAACAGCAGCACCTAGTACTAGTAGCATGTGAGTGTGTGTGCACCTAGTACACCTTCCCTAAAAGCTGCACTCTAGAGTAATAAAGGGCCATTCAGTATTACATCACAACTGTTGTGAGAGAGAGAGAGAGAGAGAGAGAGAGAGAGAGAGAGAGAGAGAGAGAGAGAGAGAGAGAGAGAGAGAGAGAGAGAGAGAGAGAGAGAGAGAGAGAGAGAGAGAGAGAGAGAGAGAGATAGAGAGAGAGAGAGAGAGAGAGAGAGAGAGAGAGAGAGAGAGAGAGAGAGAGAGATGTAGCATGTTTTCTACTTGTAAAGAAGTCATGAAATGTGTCTGTAAATTACCTCTCTCTTTGTTTGTTTGTTTGTCTGTTTTCTTGTTTATCTGTTCCCATTGTCTGCTTGTCCCTACTGATTAATAATAACGAGCATACTGGGAAGCTCTGTGATGGGATGGACGAGCTGCGGAAGACATGTCCTCCAAAACAGAAAAGTGCAAGCACGCAGGCATTATTTTTTTGGGGAAAAAAGTGCCGGGAAAAGTGCCCACTTTTGTGTTCGAAACCATGGAACTGGGGTGTAGCAAAGGGATTCTTAGCAGAGTTTATTACCTTTTGCTCCGGGCTCCTACAAGACAGTCATTGCCACATTGAATCAACTCCACTCACAATATTGACCATTGGCCACATACATATAAATCCAAGAAATATTATATCCTTGAATCTCGGGGGGGGGGGGGGGGGGGTGGGGGGGTTATATGTGGGTCAATTGTTTCAAGTACACCTGTCATTGAGGCATAAACTCTGGCCACTGTCAGTTATTTCAGATACCATTTCACCCCTTTCTCACCAGCGCCGCTGGATAAGGTAGCTGTAGTTTTATCCGCCTTGCGGATAAACTGTTTTAAAATCACACGACGACGACTGAGGCGTAGCCGGAGGGAGAGGCGGGTGAACAAACAATAAAGAAATAACAAGATATGGGGCATGCCAGACATAACACAGAGGAATTGAGATAGTGAAACAAAAGGGGAGATAAAGAGAGAGAAATTGACGGAATGTGTTGTTTCTTTCTCTCCAATGCAGTGTGTAACTCTTGCAAACAGTGTTCCCTCTGTATTTCAGTAAGAACTGATCATTTACACACACTTTGAATGTAACATAGGAGTTAATAATAAACAGCCAGCCAGTGGGAAATAATCTGCCGCTGGACTGGCTGTATATTGACAGCGCGCCAGTGGGACTTCTCGCCGCTGGCGGGTTATTTAAGTTAGCAGGGTATATAACAGTATATCCCCAAGAGTCATGGCAAATGTAATATTACACCTGCTGTGTTATATAATAATAGCACAGCAACACAGCTGGGTAGTGGGCTATTATAATTGTATACGAAGAGACTTCCTTTTTAGTGAACTAGGGTCCCAAGTCTAGGGGGGAAGGGTTCGGGACACAGGTATGAGAAGCTCACCATTGTCCATCTACTAGGATTCATGACACTCTGAGAGGGACACTCTCTGACTCAGAGAAACTCTGAGAGGGTGCTTTGTAAAAGGGATGGCTTTGTGTACCCCTTACTCAATACACTGAGACTTGAGGTGTAACCTTGGTCCAGTCTATAGGTCGCAGGTGGTACAGTATACCATGATATTCATTTATTTTTTTTCTCTCCCTCGTTCTTTCTCTCTTCCCCTCTCTCGACTAGTCTCTACCTCATTCTCCCAGCCACCCTTCACCATCCAGTAATGTTTATATGCGTCATGGGTAAAAGTCATACACACCCTTTCTCTCTCCCTTCTCTCTCTCTCTCTCTCTCTCTCTCTCTCTCTCTCTCTCTCTCTCTCTCTCTTTCGCCCTCTCTCTATCCCTCCCTCCCTCTCTCTCTGTGACCAAAAATTAAATCACTTGTAGCCATGGGGACACCGATTCAAATACCCCAGCAGCAGCATGCGAATGTCATCTCCCTCCTATTGATCACGCCAACCCCTCTTGAATGAAACATTATAGATTATCTTGTCTCACACAAAGGACTGTCATGCACCTCGCACCGCGAATCGCGATATTACAGTCAGATCTTGACAAAGATTATCATGAGAAATCACCACGGCCACTATAAATTTATAAATTCAACTATAATACCTTTCTCTGGTGAATTCGATATAGTTAATTGTGAGTATTGAGGCACTTTAGAATGGGGAAGAACACACAAGACGAGAGAGTTTTGACAAGTCCCAGAATATTTCAATAGACTATGTCATGGCTTAGAACTTAGAAGAGTGTTCTATAGCCCGCTAGCCAGCTTAAACTCTGTTCTTGAAAATAATTAATCTCTGTCATATCATAGCTCCCATTTTATTCGAGAATATTCGGATATTACTGCAATTCCTAGAAATTCGTATATATTTCCAAGAAACACCTGTCAGGCCAATGCTCTAACCACGATTCTCGCATGACTTATTTTATTAAAATTTTACATGTTTTAGTCCATTTTTAACATATTTTTATTATATTCTTTCTTATCGTATGGTATTGTATACCGGCCCTCGTTATCATGATAAAAACTTGTTAGTTTTAAGATGTATTTTGCAAGCAGTCACAAACTGTCTCTCAAATCATGTACCCCCCTCAACGGCTCCTTCGATCTATCCTCCGATCCCGTATTAGATTTAGAAAAACTCGACTTGACAGTAGTGAATTCTAAAGGCTATCAGCTGAAGTAGAGGAGAGAGTGAGCGAGAGATGCGTGAGCAGTAGACGAGAAGTAGAGAGGCAGAGAAGAGAGAGAGAAAGATGAGAGAGAGACAAGAGACCGCAGTCAAGATGAGGATCAGAAGTAGAGAGAGAAGAGCAAGATGAGACAGCCGGTCCACGATCTTACCTCTGTTAGCCGCTCCTCAGCTTGACATCCTCCTCTCTCTCCTCTCTCTCTCTCTCTCTCTCTCTCTCTCTCTCTCTCTCTCTCTCTCTCTCTCTCTCTCTCTCTCTCTCTCTCTCTGTCCAGTGAAAAGTATCGTAACTATAGCAACACGTCACGACAATGCAGCAAGGTGTTTCATACTCTCTTCCTCCCTCCCTTCCTCCCCTCTATTTCATTTCCAACATGAGCGTACCCGAAATAGAGCTTTTCACATTTCTTGCACGGGAGACGGAAAATAGGATTCCGCGGAATTCTGGAAATCTAGCTTGAACGGCAATATTTTATACATATTATCAATATTTCCATTGAAGATGTGCCCTTTTATTATTGTTATATTTCAGCTAAAATTGAACAATCTGATCATAATCACCCCCCCCCCCCCTCAGATTAGCCGACTTGGTTTTTACTGATCACCCCCCCCCCCTAGGTCAAAGAGTCGTGAAAGGAAGAATAGCCTTGGTAAGAACCAGTTTCCAACGATAAACAAGAGGCAATTCTCATCTTCCAACAGTAGCCAGGTACCTGATGTCAGAGCACAATATTTCTATTCAGGGCTTTTAGAGTAATACAGGCTTCATGAGTTTGTGTTATAATGGAGTCTAAAATTCTACTTCAAAGTTTAAACTCCGCTCCCCTGATTTAGGCCACATATATCTCAGCAGGGTGTATTATATCTGATGACGTAAAACACCTGCTGCCTTGCTACTGTAGTGTATTCAGTGTTGTGTGCGAGTCATGAGCCCGGCTGAGTCATGAGTGCTCAATTCAGTAAAGGTCACACAGTAATGGCATCACGCCACATAGTGAACAACAATATATCTTATTATGTTGCATCATAGTTTTGTGTTTTCTCATTCTCTCAACTGATATCTTCTTATCTCTCTTTCAGCCATCCGGTATGCCCAGAAAGTCCGTTACACAATTCGGTAGCAGGTGAGTTTCTAGAAGAGAAGGGAATTTCACAGGAAGCAAAATAAAAACGTCAAATAAAAATGTCATTCCCTCTCCCCGTGTGTGTTCTAATTATTGTGAACTGTCTGTAAAATATTGAACACCAATATATACCAGCTACTCAAAAGCTGTGTCTCCACTGTCTACGAAGCTTCATGCTCTTCACGTTGATCTTTAGTGGGAACTTGCAGGAGGGCGCGAGACACTTTACCTGCTGAAAGTGTGTCAGTACAAGCGCTAATTTCAGGCCGCGCGCAATGTAGCAACCCATAAATTCAAGTTCCCAATTCCTGTAATTAGGTCTCATGATTTCCCTTTCAGGCCAGTGATTTCCAACAAAGTTGTGCGACGGGACTCGAAGCAGGTGGTCGTGCCAGTTACCCCTACTTTCCGAAGGAGACTCCGATCAGCCGCCCCAGTCACTGCCGGGTGAAAGGGAATGAGATCAGGGGACTGTGAGAAGTGATCTGAGTTTTGAGTTTTGAAGACACATGTAATTTAGTTACAGAATGAATGAGAGACTATCATAAAGTGAGCCATTTTGTGCTTTTGAAGACGGGAAAGAAACAATGAGAGTATGACATGATTTGATAGGCAAGAGTGAAGAGTAAGTTGCTAAGTTGGGAAATGTTTTTGACTGAAGAGTGAAGTTGTGTGTATCTCAATACGTTGCACTAGGGCTCCACAAAACCCAGCAATTCTTTTTTCATTGTGTACAGCCGGATTTATACATTTGATGGAGGAATTCTAATGAACCCGGCCATGCAATGGCTCGAGGGACATTCACAGTGTAAACTTGATCCGGAGCTGTCAAGCGGCGCCGACCCGATCTGAGTGTACTGTCATTTTGAGAATCAAAACGGGGTCTGGCGGCACCAGACAGGTCCAGTTCTCGTTGTGAACTGACAGAAACTCGTTTTATAACAGTTTAATAAAATAATAAAGCAGTTACACATAACAGGGATCAATGATAAAATACAGGAAATTAAGAAATTATTAACAAAAACTCCCTCTTTCACTCTCTTTTTTATAGTTGAAGTTCTCTTATTAATTAAAGCTGACATTACAAATTGCCCTCAAGTGGGTCCTTTCCTCCTGACGCTGCTGCAGTCCCATTCTGCACTACAACAGGGCTAATATAGGAGAACTTTCTGCTTAGAATCTCAACTGACACCACCCTCTTCAAAGCACCTCCCCCTCCACCGTTACTGGCTACAGATAATCTCTGGGTGGTGGATGAAGGGGGAGTGGTGGGGGAAGTTTCCAAAACTTCAGATCTACATGCCGTGGTGGTGGTGGTGGCGGGTAGGCTGAGAGGTGTTCCTGGATCATAGTGGTCTTCCATACTCCAACTGAGACGGAGATCCTGTAGGGATACCATGGGGTTAGCAAGTTGGGAAATTAAACTATAGATGGGACTCCCAGTGGGAGGACTGGGCCTGTCTAGTGTCTGGCCAGTCTCAATCTAGATCAATCTGAAAGTACCGAGAAATTAATACGGCCACTCTGTGGTGTCGCTACAAGACATAATAGGCCAGGGTAATATCACGTCCCATTTAATTAGCCAGTACCTTATGTTCCCTGCGAATGACAAGTTTGTCCTTGTTAGGTCCAGTAATGGGCGACGTTCCAGTGGTGGTAGTGGATCGTCCTCTCAGGGGAACGGGGGTCTTGTGAATCCAACTCTCTGTATCCTGCATGGAAATTAAGAGATACACCAGGGATATTGGGGGCTGGGTTGATGGGAGATGCATCATGTTTTGCTTTTGAGTTTGGAGTGGTGGAGATGCAGGAAACTGCAACAAAATCTTAAGATAAATAAGTTTCTGGGTGGGAAAGAATTGTTGGAATTATATATAATTATATATAGGAGGATAAAAATCACAATTGCCACACAATTTACTTGGAAATATGCTCTGCACTTTAACACAACAATTTATAGCTTCACACATTTCTCTCTCTCTCTCTCTCTCTCTCTCTCTCTCCCTCTCTCTCTCTCTCTCTCCCTCTCTCTCTCCCTCTCTCTCTCTCTCCCTCTCTCCCTCTCTCGCTCTCTTTCCGTTTGAAAAACTGAAACTATGTACTCAAAACTCAAACTCCTCACATCTCACTCCATTTCTACCTTTACTTGTCCCAATTAAAGACAACCCCAGCTATCCTGACCTTGACCTTCTCTCTCCCCTTCTCTCGCCATGTTCTATACCCTCTTTCTCATGACACCACCCTTTTTGGGCACTGCAAAAGCCACAACAGTGGGTTGTCTCAGATCATTTAGGGAGAGGCACGAGAACGGATTGTCAGCTAGGCTTCCCGTGCCCAGATCAGCAGCGGCAGGTATGAGGTTGGGATTGTTCGGGTTGGTGTGGGTGAATGCTCTCCCTCGGCTTGTTGGATCGTTAAAACTCCGGCGTAGGGGCGACCGGCTTTCGGCTCGGGTTAAAGTGCTGCCCGGGCTATCAGGCGAAAACTGAAACACAGGTGTACTGAGATAGGAGGGGAGTGAAACTGAAACACAGGTGTACTGAGATAGGAGGGTATAGTGAAACTGAAACACAGGTGTACTGAGATAGGAGGGGAGTGAAACTGAAACACAGGTGTACTGAGATAGGAGGGGAGTGAAACTGAAACACAGGTGTACTGAGATAGGAGGGGAGTGAAACTGAAACACAGGTGTACTGAGATAGGAGGGGAGTGAAACTGAAACACAGGTGTACTGAGATAGGAGAGGAGTGAAACTGAAACACAGGTGTACTGAGATAGGAGGGGAGTGAAACTGAAACACAGGTGTACTGAGATAGGAGGGGAGTGAAACTGAAACACAGGTGTACTGAGATAGGAGGGGAGTGAAACTGAAACACAGGTGTACTGAGATAGGAGGGGAGTGAAACTGAAACACAGGTGTACTGAGATAGGAGGGGAGTGAAACTGAAACACAGGTGTACTGAGATAGGAGGGGAGTGAAACTGAAACACAGGTGTACTGAGATAGGAGGGGAGTGAAACTGAAACACAGGTGTACTGAGATAGGAGGGGAGTGAAACTGAAACACAGGTGTACTGAGATAGGAGGGGAGTGAAACTGAAACACAGGTGTACTGAGATAGGAGGGGAGTGAAACTGAAACACAGGTGTACTGAGATAGGAGGGGAGTGAAACTGAAACACAGGTGTACTGAGATAGGAGGGGAGTGAAACTGAAACACAGGTGTACTGAGATAGGAGGGGAGTGAAACTGAAACACAGGTGTACTGAGATAGGAGGGGAGTGAAACTGAAACACAGGTGTACTGAGATAGGAGGGGAGTGAAACTGAAACACAGGTGTACTGAGATAGGAGGGGAGTGAAACTGAAACACAGGTGTACTGAGATAGGAGAGGAGTGAAACTGAAACACAGGTGTACTGAGATAGGAGGGGAGTGAAACTGAAACACAGGTGTACTGAGATAGGAGGGGAGTGAAACTGAAACACAGGTGTACTGAGATAGGAGGGGAGTGAAACTGAAACACAGGTGTACTGAGATAGGAGGGGAGTGAAACTGAAACACAGGTGTACTGAGATAGGAGGGGAGTGAAACTGAAACACATGTGTACTGAGATAGGAGGGGCGTGAAACTGAAACACAGGTGTACTGAGATAGGAGGGGAGTGAAACTGAAACACAGGTGTACTGAGATAGGAGGGGAGTGAAACTGAAACACAGGTGTACTGAGATAGGAGGGGAGTGAAACTGAAACACAGGTGTACTGAGATAGGAGGGGAGTGAAACTGAAACACAGGTGTACTGAGATAGGAGGGTAGTGAAACTGAAACACAGGTGTACTGAGATAGGAGGGGAGTGAAACTGAAACACAGGTGTACTGAGATAGGAGGGGAGTGAAACTGAAACACAGGTGTACTGAGATAGGAGGGGAGTGAAACTGAAACACAGGTGTACTGAGATAGGAGGGGAGTGAAACTGAAACACAGGTGTACTGAGATAGGAGGGGAGTGAAACTGAAACACAGGTGTACTGAGATAGGAGGGGAGTGAAACTGAAACACAGGTGTACTGAGATAGGAGGGGAGTGAAACTGAAACACAGGTGTACTGAGATAGGAGGGGAGTGAAACTGAAACACAGGTGTACTGAGATAGGAGGGGAGTGAAACTGAAACACAGGTGTACTGAGATAGGAGGGGAGTGAAACTGAAACACAGGTGTACTGAGATAGGAGGGGAGTGAAACTGAAACACAGGTGTACTGAGATAGGAGAGGAGTGAAACTGAAACACAGGTGTACTGAGATAGGAGGGGAGTGAAACTGAAACACAGGTGTACTGAGATAGGAGGGGAGTGAAACTGAAACACAGGTGTACTGAGATAGGAGGGGAGTGAAACTGAAACACAGGTGTACTGAGATAGGAGGGGAGTGAAACTGAAACACAGGTGTACTGAGATAGGAGGGGAGTGAAACTGAAACACATGTGTACTGAGATAGGAGGGGCGTGAAACTGAAACACAGGTGTACTGAGATAGGAGGGGAGTGAAACTGAAACACAGGTGTACTGAGATAGGAGGGGAATGAAACTGAAACACAGGTGTACTGAGATAGGAGGGGAGTGAAACTGAAACACAGGTGTACTGAGATAGGAGGGGAGTGAAACTGAAACACAGGTGTACTGAGATAGGAGGGTAGTGAAACTGAAACACAGGTGTACTGAGATAGGAGGGGAGTGAAACTGAAACACAGGTGTACTGAGATAGGAGGGGAGTGAAACTGAAACACAGGTGTACTGAGATAGGAGGGGAGTGAAACTGAAACACAGGTGTACTGAGATAGGAGGGGAGTGAAACTGAAACACAGGTGTACTGAGATAGGAGGGGAGTGAAACTGAAACACAGGTGTACTGAGATAGGAGGGGAGTGAAACTGAAACACAGGTGTACTGAGATATGAGGGGAGTGAAACTGAAACACAGGTGTACTGAGATAGGAGGGGAGTGAAACTGAAACACAGGTGTACTGAGATAGGAGGGGAGTGAAACTGAAACACAGGTGTACTGAGATAGGAGGGGAGTGATGTGTGTTGGGGGCTATATTACACTGATATCACAGTTACATTGATAACAAACCACATAACAGCGTGAGTTACAAACTACGTTACAATAGTAACAGCTCACAGTTATTGCTAACCACAGCATGGTTTGCAGCAATTTGCTTTGCTATAGGTATCTAAAAACTGCTGGGCTATTATAACAGAGGCGGCACTGTTGGGCAGCACATTTAAAGTTGTCTAGTTTTCACCAAACTCTGCAGTGCAAACTAGACAAGCAATATATCACTCTTGAAACACTGACAATACCATATATTGGCACGCAAACACAAATATCTCCAGTATAGAGATTGCAATGCTCCCGTTACCATGTTGCTATGGTGACATGGTGACATGTTGCTATGGTGATCACATACCTCATCACTTCCATTTGAGAGAGCTATCTCACTACCACTGATGGTTGAGCAGCTTCCCACGCTAAGGGTCGTAGTGAGGACTGTCAGGTCGGTCAGTCCGTTTAGATGCCTCGATAGGTAGATCTTGGGACCCTAAAAGTAAGAGGAAGTATAGGATCTTGGGGGTCTTAAACGATCCCTTATAAAAAAGAGAAATAGAGTGGGTTTGTGGTGGCAATTTAAACTTAGGCTTGAACTCACTGAAAGTTATAAATGAAATTCTAAAACTCATTTCTGTCAGAAATTTGGTAGCTCACAGTGATCCTAGCTTACCTGGTGAGATAGGTATGATATGTGTGGCATGTCAATGTTGTGTACCATGGACCCATTACTTGCTAACCGGACCTCCACGCCTAACGAGCCGACTGCAATGAAGTAGGGTAGACAACTGTGCACCTGAGTTGGGGAGGAGGAACTAGTCAAAGACATCGAAAAATTAGGGATTTAGGGACACTGTGGTAGTAGGGTTAGGGTAGACAACTGTGGACATAAGTAGGGTGGTGGAATTAGTCAAAAATACTTGGGTAGTGGTAGGGCAAGGCTTGGTCTACGCGCTACCCATCCGGCATCTGGACACATGAGGGATGGTTTGGAGATTCAAATTGGATATTAGTTGATCAAGCTACTTACGAATTGTGGTTTTATGTTCCACTTGATATGGAAGAACATCTGCTCTTTGGGTCGTAGGGAAAACTGCTCTATCACAGAATTATCTGGGGAAGGGAGGGGTTGTTAATCACAGAATTATCTGGGGAAGGGAGGGGGTTGTTAATCCGGGAGTCACATGGTTTACTGGTTGGGTGGGGGGCGTCTGGACGATATTTATGGGAGTCATGGCCAACTACAAAGACAACAAAACCATTGAGTCAATAGTATTGACTTTGTTACAACACGTGACCGAATATATCCCAGAAACTGTCCACCTCCTTGGAAGGCTTCCAACGGAAGCTGGTATAACTGGTAACTGCATTGTTATACCAACAGTGGGTCTACTAGACAATAGACCGGGGCCGGCTAGTATAATAGTAGATACTATCTACCAGACTATCTACTAGATAGTCTGGTAGTCTGAATAAGACATCATGGAATGTATTCAATGATGCCTTGCTTGTTCAGACTATCCACTACCCCGGTCTAATAGTCTCTAACAGCCTCACTGTTGTTATAACAACAGTTACAAATAATACCGTGTGGGGCAATAAACCCCCCCCCCCCCCCCAAGTACAAGCTTCCGTTGGAAGCCTTCCAATATAGTGAGTGAGGCGGGCAATTTCTAGTAAGTCAGCCGCATATAATAGTGTAGCTATATTAATACAGTTTGTGTAATAGTGTAGCTATATTAATACAGTTTGTCTCGTTTTAATTACTACCTTCAACATTGGTATGTTATCTAACTATATCTAATTCGCCTATTTGCGACATTGTTATTTAACTAGACCAAAAAACAAAGGAAATTTGTTTGGAACACCCGTGGCCTTTTTCGATACTTGACGCTGCGGGAAATGCACCCATAATCTAAGCTATACTACTAGGTATCGTTGTGCCATCTCTCCAAGTTCTAACATACGCACACTTTCTCTCACTCTTCCTCGCGTCTTGCTCTGACGAAGGGTGCATTTCCCGCAGCGTCAAGTATCGAAAAAGGCCACGGGTGTTCCAAACAAATTTCCTTTGTTTTTTGGTCTAGTTTCTCAGGGTTTTTGTAAACAGGTAACATAAATATGCAAATAACGGCTAAACGGTGCGAGATACGACTTTTTGTCCGGGGGACGACCCCCCCCATAAATCGACTATTCTACGTCGAAATATGTCCATGAAAACATTCTAGGAACAGCTGAAGTGGAAATATTCAGAATATGCATTAAATCATGAATCAGTGCATAAATATGCATATAACGGCTAAACGGTGCGAGATACGACTTTTTGTCCGGGGGACGACCCCCCATAAATCGACTCTTCTGCGTCGAAATATGTCCATGAAAACGTTCTAGGACCATTTGAAGTGGAAATATCCAGAATATGCATTAAATCATGAATCTGTGCATAAATATGCAAATAACGGCTAAACGGTGCGAGATACGACTTTTTGTCCGGGGGACGACCCCCCATAAATCGACTATTCTACGTCGAAATATGTCCATGAAAACATTCTAGGACCATCTGAAGTGGAAATATTCAGAATATGCATTAAATCATGAATCAGTGCATAAATATGCATATAACGGCTAAACGGTGCGAGATACGACTTTTTGTCCGGGGGACGACCCCCCCATAAATCGACTCTTCTGCGTCGAAATATGTCCATGAAAACGTTCTAGGACCATCTGAAGTGGAAATATTCAGAATATGCATTAAATCATGAATCAGTGCATAAATATGCAAATAACGGCTAAACGGTGCGAGATACGACTTTTTGTCCCGGGGACGACCCCCCATAAATCGACTCTTCTGCGTCGAAATATGTCCTTTGAAATGTCCTTACCACAACCAATACCGAGATAATCATAAAATTATACATAAATTATGCATAATTAATGACTTCCCATGCTCAAATCAAAATTTTACATAGCCTACGACATGTAGAATAGTCGATTTATGGGGGGTCTTCCCCGGGACAAAAAGCTCTAAATCCAGCCGTTTTTGCTCAGTTTGGTTTGTAAAAAGGTCGTGCGTATGTATGTATGTATGTATGTATGTATACAGAGCAAGCGTTTGGGACCCCCCTCGTAACTTTTGAACGAAACCATCAATCCACTTGAAATTTTAAAAACTATTAGATATCATTGAGGTAGCTTTACATACAAAATTTCAGCGTGCTAGCTTGTCGGGAACATGGTTAAATAGACGCTCGAAAAGGGCGAAAGTCACATCCGTATGGTATACTGCACTGGCCCCGAATCGGGCGAAATGAAATTTTCCGCGCCTGAGTTTATCCTTTCAGATTTGATCTTATAATGTTCTAGGATGACCTTAGAAGGGGTGGGATGGTTTTTCATTGCTGGGGGCTTTGCCCCCAGACCCCCATTAGGCCGCGGGGCACTTGCCAGTGCAGTGATTTGAGATTGTACTGTGGAGAAGGCGGACGGGGTAATTGGGGGGGGGGGGGGGGTGCAGCCCCAAAAAAAATCAAACTTTTTCCGAAACCCAGGGTATGGTTGGTTTTTTTTTGGTTTTTTTGGTTGAAATTTCTTTGATTTTTTTTGGTCTTTTTTTATTTTTTTTGGTCGTTTTTGATTTTTTTTGATCGTTTTTGATTTTTTTTGATCGTTTTTGATTTTTTTTGAATTTTTTTGATCGTTTTTGAATTTTTTTGATCGTTTTTGATTTTTTAAATGTTCAATGTTTTTTGGTCGTTTTTGATTTTTTTTGATTTTTTTTTATCGTTTTTGATTTTTTTTGAATTTTTTTGATCGTTTTTGATCGTTTTTGATTTTTAAATGTTTAATGTTGAACAAAAAAGTTCAAAAACGATCAAAAAAGTTCAAAAAAAAATCAAAAACGATCAAAAAAGATCAAAAAAGATCAAAAAAAAATCAAAAAAGATTAAAAAAAATCAAAAAAAGTCAAAAAAAAATCAAAAACGACCAAAAAAAATCAACATTTTTGAAAATCCAGGGTATGGTTGGTTATTTTTTGGGCTGCACCCCCCCCCCCCCCCCCCGTAATTTTAATTTTAATCTGATACAGCTGCACCGCATTGCATTAGGTTCTCATGAGAACCAATGCAATGCGGTGGTAATAGATCGCGAGCTGAAACGATATAGGGAACTGTCTTCCTTCTAATTTTATCCAGCTGTGTTTTCCTTCCATAGAAGGAGAACACCTGGCTAAAATTATCTGGGGAAGGGGATTGTTAATGGGAATGGGAATTGGAGTCATCATCATGGCTAACTGGAGGGTTTGAGCTTTTTAATAGGAGTCATGTCTACTTCTAGCCGCCGTTAACAGTCTTAATTGGACGTATGCCACTGGATCTATTGCGTTCGTGGGAATCTTGACCAACACACTGACTATTATCTACTTTGTAGCACAGGAACGGTAAGTGAAAATTATCTGCTTTGTGCGATTAGTGATTACAAGAGCGGTGTGCATATAAATATGCATTATGCCACTAATATCACGTTTGTAGGAAACTTAAAAAACAGTAGTTTTAAGTTCATAGATTGCTAACATTGTGTGCGTTCAACAGGAAAAAGAAATCGTTTGGTAACCGTTTGCTGCTCTTCCTCAACACCATTGACACCATATTGTGTGTGGCGGCATTTCTTAAAATAGTGACACGATACAAACTCCGCTCTTCTGATATCTATGGTAGCAAGGCAATGGATCCTCCACCAAATACCCTGTACAATACGGGGGTGGTCACTTTTATCGTGGTTTTGGTAACGGAGAGGACAGCGGCGGAGCTGAGCGGGGTTGCCACCATCATCTTGTCTGTTATTAGGACCATCGGAGTGTGGAGGCCATTTTACCAGGTATAGTAATCCGGGTGTTGTTAACTTTATTAATATGAACATTAAAAAGCGTTGGGCACGTCGCGCCCCTCATGTTCGCGTGCCCATAGGGCGATCCCCTACGATCCCCTTCGCAGGCAATAAAAAGCGTTAATTAACATGCCCCCCCCCAGGTAAAAAAGACTGCCATCGTAGTCTTCGTTGTGATATACGCTGTTGTCGTGACAACACGAGACTCCTTCAGTCGATACTATTTTAACTGGGATACCTACATGTTCTCACCGATCCACAGACGTGACGTCATACCCTACTCCACTCTCCTCAACATTGAATCAAAGATGAGAATTACAGTGTTTATTTTGATTGTAGCAACGCTGATCATTAGTACCGTGCTGACAGTTGTTAAGCTCTTTGCATCAGTTGAGGCACCAGGGCGGACCCAAAAAGAGAAAAAACGGACTGGCGCGATTAAAACCGCCATTCTTATAGCTCTCACTTCAATAATCTTCAACGGCTATGTTATCGTTATAGCCCTAATCGGTGAAATAGAAGGACGACCATCCTACCCCTGGTGGAGCGATGTTTTCAAGAGTGCGATAAACCTTGCACTGCCCCTTAACTCAGCCCTAAATCCGGTAATATACTTTGTGCGGATTCGGAATATCAGGCTATTTTGGTGGAACAACATGCTGTGCAGGACAACCAGTGATGTGGGTCGTGTTGTGTCAAACCCTGTGACAAGACCATCCAGAGTGGCATCATCGACTGTTTAATCTGCCTGGCGCCGCGACCCCATCTGAGCGTACCGCCAGACAGTGTTTAATAGAGTTTATCTGTATGTCAAATGAATGCACCCTCCGAACCGGGCCGAAGCTGCTGACTCAGCGTGTAAGAAGAAACAGTTGATGTAGTATGACAATTGTTTATGCGGTAGAATTGTAGATTCAAGATACAATGAATAATGCTATTTAGAATTCTAATCAGATAAATTCTTCTTTGTGTGAACTAACTTATATTGAGAATAAGGATCGGTTGATTGTTTATTAGCCGCATATCAGTGAGGAAGTTTTGTTTGAAGGCCAAGGAGAAAACAAAACTTCCTCACTAACTTATATTTGCTAAGTTATAACCAGTAACCCTCCTTTACATGTGTGTTTCTCCGTGTGGGGCACAGTGGAATAGGATCAAGCAAGGCAAATTAAACTTGGGGGTTAAAATGGGCCCGGGCGCTTGCCAGCGCTATCTATATAACTTACGGGAGTATGTGAGAAGAACCCCAATAACACTGTCACTCTGATCACTGGTAGCTTCACAGCTCATGACAGGTGTAATAAAGAGATTGGAGGCGTGCCCCGCTTTGTGGGGTCTCAACTTCTCTATACATTTCTTCCTGTCTGTATCTCCCGTTCCACCCACGTCAGCATCAATCATCAGAAACTCTGAAAGAGAGAGAGATTAGAACATGCTGTCAAAGACCAGCCTAAAACCCTAAATCCACCAAAGCTCCGCCAGCCTTGCATTGTTATGTCCTAACCCTCCGGAGAGAGAGATGGTCGAATAAGCTGCAAAGTTCCGACATCCCTGGGATGGTGGAGAAATATGGCAAGTAGTGTGCGAGCCAATCAGAGGCCTTTGTTTCTAAATCCAGGCTTCTGATTGGCTGACACACAATTATACAAGTTATGTAGTTACCTGAAGATGTTCCAACGCATATTTTGAGGCCACTTCTTCTACTGAAAATACTCATACATCGAACATGGTCTGAAACTGGGAACTCCTGAAGAGAGGTAATTAATTAATTGCCTAACAAACAAAGAGGGAGTTAGGGAATAGGAGAAACAGAAAAACGCCATAAAGAATCATCGGCGGACTAATGTAAAATCCTTCAACTCTGTCTGTCGTTCTACTTACGTTTTGTGCCCTAAACCAGCCCTGTCCCTGACCCGGTATCTTGATCCACTCAAACAGTTGAATCAGCTTGGGTTTGTAAACCGCTAGGTAGAGTTTACTGGCCACAGTAAGATAGGGAGAGACAAGAAGGGCGCCTTTCGTTCCTTGTACCCTCTCATTTTTTGTTTTTCGCTTGAAATTCCTCGTGCTCCCACTCTTCATGGTAAGGGTACTGAGGTCGAAATTGAGGACGTGCTGACTCTTATTTTTACCTGAAATATATACCAGTAAATAATATAGGTGAACACTGAATAGCTGTCATTTTGTAGGCAGCTCTGTGCTTGAATAATGAGCTTGGGTTTCTAATTGGGCTCACGTAACCCCCAATCCCTACAAATACACACATTTGTTGTGGCCCAACTTTGTCCCCTTTCCAATACTCACAATATTCCGCACGCACTACAGCCACGGAGAGGTCCTCCACAACAAATATCTGCCTGGGTATAAAGTTGTCGTAAATCTCTATCAGTTTCCCAGATTCTGTGGTGTTGTAGATGGAGAGTCCCGTGTCCGTTCCCAACAGGATATAGCCGTCTGAAACGGAATTATATTAGTCAATTTTAATTACTTTCTAAAATATATAATGATCTGATGTATACAGCTCCGAACAACAGCTAAAGTGAATGAAATTGTAGGCTGAGATATCCAAAAATAATAATTTAAACTCACCCCAAAAATCTGCACAGTTGACCCGGTAATTGAGGTTCATTGCCAAGTCATCACAATGCCAATTCACCAGTGCAGTTACCCGCCTTTGGAGTGACATGGATATACAGTGCCTGGAGGTTGGTGCTTTCCCTGTCATTATCCGCTGTACTTTCAGATTCTGTAGTGAGGGGAGAGGGGCGGGGGTAGTTTAATATTTTGTAGAGGTGGTAGTTTAAGATTCTTTCGTACCTCCCCCTAGTCACAGAATTCTAGAGACAATGTACGTGACTATCAGGAACCGACCGAATCAGGAAATACTGGTCCCTGATTGGCTGATAACCAGTCACGTGACCTAAATAACGAGCTCTGATTGGTTGTTTACTTGGTCCGGTCGGTTCCTGGTGACTATATAATTACCTGTCCCTTTTCCTGTAACTGGGCAGCTTTCTGTTTCTTCTTCTTTCTCCCTATCCTTGGCGTGGTCTCTATGATTCGCCCTGTTATCTCCCCTATATGGTCGTTACCATAGCGACTGTGGATCTCTTGGAGCAACTGAGAATCAGGGGGATGTTAGAGGGATATTAGAGGATCCACGACATTTTTTACCAAAAATTGGGGCACAATGCAAAACTTAGCAGTTCGAACAATTCAATTAAACCCATGGGTACTACCCATTGTTACACCAGGTACAGTACCTGCAGTCTATCAATTAAACCCAATAATGTACCCCATAATAATGTACCTGGTCTATCAATTAAACCCAATAATGTACCCCAATAATGTACCTGGTCTATCAATTAAACCCAATAATATACCCCAATAATGTACCTGGTCTATCGTTCGTTCTCTCCTCTTGATAAAATCCGGTGTCTCATAAACAGCTTTCTCTCCATTAATCAGTTTCACCAACAACAACCTCTTAAAGTGGTCATGGTCGGTGTATTCTCCCGCTAATTCTGGACCGTATGGTGGAACCTAAGTAATTGATTTCATTAGCGGGGGAGGGAACCTGTTTGTCTATAAGTGTGCAACAGATCGAAACAAAATCTAAGGATTGTCATTGACAATCAGCGTATGAAAAAACGGATATTTAGTGAGGGAAGGAGACAACAATTTCAAAATGTCAAGATGATCATGTTAGTGATAAGTGGTTGTCAGTTTCACTGTCAGGCCATTGGTTACGAAGTCACCCCTATTATTGCATATAGTGAGCTAGCGCAGAGGGGGAATTTCATTACCAAGTCAGGCCAATGCTCTGAAAGGTGTTTCACGTACCGTGTCTGCATTGTATACAGTAAGAAGGTAGCTATTAGTGGCAGCCCGATACGTCACTAAAGCATATATGTGACTCATTTGAGATTTAAAACATGTTGGATCGAATTCTTGCTCCTCTTCTTGGAAGACTATTATCGCTATATCGTTTCCTATGTGCCGCTTCCGCTCTACCTGGGGTGAGAGATATGAAATTTATCCGACTGATACTTTATTATCAATTCAGTGATTTAATAAATCATGTAATCACTGTTATACAAAACGGTAGGTAGGAGACGAACATTCACCACTTGAAGTGTTCACAATTATGCATTCTATGATATTGATTATGATTTATAAAATACCTGCTGAGGATTTTCCCGTGAGAAGGGTAGCATGTTTGCCACATGGAACATAACACTCTTGCCCTCGATTATTGTCCGATACGAGTGGGTACCCGTTGTGTCATCTGAAAGGCGCAGTGACGTCATTCGTTACGTCATCACTCGTTACACACACCGGATATCCAGAGATAACAAGAGAGGGATTCGCGCGCGCGCGGAATATAACCCCTGCGCGCACAACGTGACCCACTACCCAGTGTCAATGCGCGTTACTGACAGTTTGGGTCAGAGTGGGATAAAAGCCAGATCAGGAGCAGAAATGACGCAGATATTTTGGCAGTCTTTGTTCATCTAATCATTCTAGAATGACGAATTTCTCTTCTCTCACCTCTCACATCAAGTCCTCCGCGAAAGTCACCAAACCCTTTTAATTGAACCTTTTCTCCTATCAAGTCCAGAAACTGTCCAAACGCTGGAGATATCAACTCTGAAAAGCAGAAAATAATTAGTTTCTTTGATCTTCCACAAGACCTTAACTCTTAAAGTAATCGTTTTCAGTTTTTTTCTCAAAACTTGAGATTTAACTTGAATCCTTGATTGACATCAGACATACACTTGATTTGTATGCAGAAACCAATAAGTAGAGTTGGTAAAGGGGTTATTTATTTCTGGTAAAGAAAAACACAGAAACAGTGTTCACTGAACACCGACCGAATCAGGAAATACTGGTCCCTGATTGGCTGATAACCAGTCACTGACTAATAAGAATGATGGTTGTTCCCCTTGTTATTTCGAATGAGCCCCCAGTACCAAAAGTCGTCACTATTATAATGTTCGGGAAAGCGTGTCATCTTCAGTCCATATCATCCCATAATTTTTTTTTAGTTACAATTGTCACATACTTCTATCTCTTCCTCTCTTCTCTATTTCTTTCATCCTTCTCCTCCCCCTTCCTCCTCTCCAACCTCTAGCCTCCCTCTTCTTTTTCTCTGTCTCTCCTCTCTTCTCACCATCGCGGTTCCCCCGTCTCTTCTCCTGGGCTAAAACCTCCTCTCATTCTACTTCATTCCCTTTCAATTCTCTCCTCTCTCTAATATCTCTCCGTCTTTCAAACCCCTTCTATCTCTCCTCTCCTCATCTATTTCAACCCAAATAACTTTACCAGGTTACCCAGGAAAAATTAGTCGTTTTTTGCCTTCAACTGCATTCTCACTGAAAACTTTTGCACAACCTTTTCGCAGGCCAACGATTCAAATATGGAGGTCGTGTCATACTAATTTGTGTTCTTCGGCGTTTTGATTAACACCTCTAGCACGAATCATAGAAATAAGTGAAGAAGGGAGCAAGCGGCAAGGAAATATAGACAAAGTGAGAGTTTAGTACAAGACTGCAACTCTATCCATCGTTATCTAATAATTGAGATCCTCTCTTTTTCCCGTATTTAGTTACTACCCTCTCTCTCTCTCTCTCTCTTCTCTCTCTCTCTCTCTCTCTCTCTCTCTCCTCTCTCTCTCTTTCCTCTCTCTCTCTCTCCGTCTATTCTTGCTCCCCCCGTAGTATCAATCTCCTTCATTTCTCTAAAACAAAGACCTCCGACAAATGATTATGCGTGCAAAAGCAATAGAGGATCGATTTATTCTACAAAACCTCTCGAATGAGTTTTGGCCAAAAGTGGAACAAGGGGAAATGAGGGCCAAATAGCTTTTTAAAAGGCAACAAGTTCTGAACCTAAAAGGGTATAAAGCTCTGTTTTCGCACGTTTCCCCATTTTTTTAAAAAAACCCCCCCCTTTTTTCCCCAAAACCCGCCCCCTTTTTTGGGGGGGGGGGCCCCCTTTTTTTTTTTGGGGCCCCCCCCTTTTTTTTCTTTCCCATTTTTTTTTAACCCTTTTTTTCCCCCCCTCCTTTTTCCCCCAACCCCCTCCCCTCCTTTTCCCCTTTTTTTTTTTTTTTCCCCCCCCCCCTTTTTTTTTTCCCCCCCCCTCTCCCCTTTTTCTCTCCTTTTTTTCCCCCTTTTTTTTCCCCCCCCCCCCCCTTTTTTTTTTTGGGTTTTTTCCCCCAAAAAGAAAATTTTTTTTTAAAATTTTTTAAAAAAATTTAAAAAAGGGGCTTTTAAAAAAACCCCGGGGAATAAAAAAAAACCCCCCCTTTGGGGAAAAACCCCCCCCTTTTTTTTTTTTAAAAGGGGGGGGGGAAAAAAAAGAAAAGGGGGGCCCCCCCAAAAAAAAAGAACCCAAAAAAAAAGAGTGGAAAAGGGGGGGGCCCCCTTCCCCCTTTTTCTAATTTTTCCCCCCCCCTTTTTTTTTTCTTTTTCCCCTTAAACCCCCTTTTTCCCCCCCCCCCTTTTTTTTAATTTACCTTTTTCCCCCCCCCCCCCTTTTTTTTTTTTCCCCTTTTTTCCCCCCCCCCCCCCCCCTAATTTTTTTTCCCCCCCCTTTTTTTCCCCCCCCCCCTTTTTTTTTTTGGGTTTTTTTTTTTTTTTTTTTTTTTTTTTTTTTTTTTTTTTTTTTTAATTTTTTTTTCCCCCCCCCCCCTTTTTTTTCCCCTTTTTTTTTCCCCCCCCTTTTTTTTTTTTTTTTAACTTTTTTCTTTCCCGGGGTTTTTTGGGGGAAAAATTTTTTTCCCCCCCTTTTTCCCCTTTTTAAAATTTTTTTTCCCTTTTTTTTAAAAAAAAAAAAAAAAATTTTTTTGGGGGGGGAAAAACCAAAAAAAACCAATTTAAAAAAATTAAAAACCCCCCCGGGGGGGCCCCCCTTTTTTTTTTTTTTTTCCCCCCCCCCGGGGGGGGGGAAAATTTTTTTTTTGGGGGCCCCCTTTTTTTGGGGGGGGGTTTTTTTAAAAAGGGGGAAAAAAAATCCTTTTCCTTTTTTTTTCCCCCCCCCCCTTAAGGGGTTTTTTAAAGGGAACCTTTTTGGGGGGCCCCCCCAAAAAAAAAACCCCAAAATTTTTTTTTCCCTTTTTAAAATTTTTTCCCCTTTTTCCTTTTTTAAAATTTTTAAAACCCCCCCAAAAAAAAACCCCCTTTTTTTTAATTTTTAAAAATTTTTTAAAAACCCCCAAATTTTTCCCAAAAAAAAAGGGGGAAAACCCCCCCCCATTTTAACCCTTTAAACCCCAAAGGGGGGGAAAAAAGGGGGAAAAAAGGGGGGGGGGAAAAAAAACCCGGCCCCCAAAAAAAAAAAGGGGAAAAAAATTTTTTTAAAAAATTTTTAAAAAGGGGAAAAAAGGGAAAAAACCCCCCGGGAACCCCAAAAGGGGGGGGGTTTTTTTTTAAAAAAAAAAAAAAACCTTTTTTACCCCTTTTTAAAACCCCCCCTTTCCACGGTTTTTAACCCCCCAAAAAAAAAAAAAAAAATTTTTTTCCCCAAATTTTTAAAAAAATGGGTTTTTCCCCCTTTTTTTAGTTTTTCCCCCTTCTCCTCCCAGGCCCCCAAATTTTTAAAAAAAAAAAAAATTTTTTTTTTTTAAAAAAAAAAAAAAAATTTTTTTTAAAAATTTAATTTTTTTTTAAAAAATTTTTTTTTTTCCCCAAAAATTTTTTTGGGGGGGGGGGGGGAAAAAAAAAAAATTTTTTGCCCGGGGGGGGGTTTTTTTTTTTTTTAAAAAAGGGTTTCCCCGGTTTAAACCCCCCCCTAAGGCCCCCCCCTTTGGGGGAAAAAAAAGGGGCCCCCCCCCCAAAAAAAATTTTTGGGTTTCGGGAAAAAAACCCCCCAAAAATTCCTTTACCAATTTTTCCCCTTTTTTTTGGGGTTTTTGGGGAAAAAAAAAAAAATTAAAAGGTTTTTTTATTTCTTTTCCCCTTTTAAATTTTTTTTGGGTTTTGGGGGGGGGAAAAAAATTTTTTTTTTTTTTCCCCCAAAATTTTTTTTTTTGGGGGGGGAAAAAGGGAAAAAAAAAAAAAAAGCCCCCCAAAAAAAAAAAAAAACCCCCCCCCCCCCAAACCCCCCCCCTTAAAAGCCCCCCGGGGGGGCCCCTTTTCCCCCCCCCGGGGGCCCCCCCCCCCGGGCCCCAAAAAGGGGGCCCCTTTAAAAAAACCCCCCCCCGGTTTTCCCCCCCCCTTTTTGGGGTTCCGGGGAGGGGCCCCCAAAACCCCCCCCCCCCCCCCGGGCCCCCTCCCCCCCTTTCCCCCCCCCCCCAAACCCCCCCCCTTCCCCCCCCCCACCCCAAAAATTTTCCTTTTTTAAATTTTTCCCCCCCTCCCCCAAAAAAAAAATTTTAAAAAAAAATTTTTTTTTTTAAAAAATTTAAAAAACCCCCCCCAAAAGGTTTTCCCAAAAAAACCCCCCGGTTTTTAAATTTTTTAAAAACAACCTTTTAAAAAAAAGGGGGAAAAAATTTTTGGGGGCCCGGGGAAAAAAAAAAAAAAGGGGTTTTTGGGGGGGGTTTAAATTTTTTTTTTAAAAGGGAAATTTTTTTCCCCCCCCCCCTTTTAAAAAATTCCCCCCCTTTTCCCCCCCCCCCTTTTCCTTTTAAAAAATTTTTCCCCCGGGGTTTTTCCCCCAACCCCCTTTTTTTCCCTTTAAAAAGGGGGGTTTTTTCCCCCCTTTTTTTTTTTTTGGTTTTTTTTTCCCCCCCTGCCCCTTTTTTTTTTTTTGGGGGTTTTTTCCCCCCCAAAATTTTTTCCCCCTTTTCCCCCCCCCCCGGGGAAAATTTTGGGGGGGGGGGGGCCCGGGGGGCCCCCCCGGGGGGGGGTTTCGGGGGAAAAAAAGGGGGGGGGGGGTTTTTCCCCCCCCCCCCGGGTTTGGGGGGAAAATGGGTTTTTGGGGGTTGGGGAAAAATTTGGGGGGGGGGGGGGGGTTTTTAAAACCCCCCTTTTTTGGGGGAAAACCCCCCCGGGGGGGGGGGAACCCAAAAAAATTTTGGTTTTTTCCCCCCCCCCCCCCACCCAAAAGGGCCCCCCAAAAGGGGGGGGTTTTTTGGTTTTTTTTTTCAAAAAAGGAAAAAAAAGGGGGGGGGTTTTTTAAAGGCCCCTTTTTAAAAAATTTGGGTTTTTTAAATTCAACCCCCTTTTTTTAAAAAACCCCCCCAGGGGAAATTTTGGAAAAAAGGGAAATTTTTGGGGGCCCCCCCCAAGGAAAAAAAAAATTTTTTTCCCCTTTTTTTTTTTCCCCCTTTTTTTTTTTTGGGCCCCCTTTTTCCCCCCTTTTTTGCCCCTTTTTTTTCCCCCTTTTTTCCCTTTTTTCTTCCTTTTTTTTTCCTTTCCCCTTTCCCCCCCCTTTTTCCCCTTTTTTTTTCCCCCCCCAACCCCCCCCCGGCCCCAAAACCCCCCTTTTTTTCCCCCCCAAAAAAAGGGTTTTTTCCCCCCCCCCCTTGGCCCCCAAAAAATTTTTTTGGGGCCCCCTTTTTTTAAAACCCCCCGCGGAAAAATTTGGGGAAAAATTCCCCCGGGTTTTCCCCCCCCCAAAAAAACCCCCCCCCCCCCTTTTTTTTTTTTTTCCCCCTTTTTTCCCTTTTTAAAAAATAAAACCCCTTTTTTGGGGTTTTTTCCCCCCTTTTATCGTTTCTCTTCTTTCGCTCTATGATCTTTTATCTCTCCTCGTCACTTTATAGCTGTCTCTCTCTCTCTCTCTCTCTCTCTCTCTCTCTCTCTCTCTCTCTCTCTCTCTCTCTCTCTCTTGGTGGGGGGGGGGCAGCTGTTACATATTATTTTTGTGTACCAGCCCCCAACCATCTGCCCCACCCACCACTAGCGGCGGGGGGAGGAGGGGGGGCGTTCATCACTGTCATTGCTCCAATATGTCATATGTATCATAGCTCATATCTTTGCTTATAAAGGGATTTCTGGTAAAGCGCTCGACAGGATCAAGATTCTGGAGCTGATTACAAAGTAATACAAGATTCAGCCCATAGGTTTTCTTTAAATATTAAATTCATCATGGGAGTCAGGGTGATATAATAGTGAAATCTTATATTGAGATGATATTTGGTGTATCTCCCTGTGCCAAATATAACAAACATTCGCAGCCCGCCCAAGTAATTTTTATACATTCTAGTATGCTGATTGCTGATCTGCAGTTGGATATGGATCCCACGACGAGCAGAAACTTCCCCTTCTCTCTTTAACTGTCTCTATCTTTCTCTCTCTCTTCCAATCTCTAACTGTCTCTCTTTCTGTCTATCTCTTTCTCCCCTCTCTCTCTCTCGGACAATTACACACACACCTCCACTGTCCGATATTGCCTAAATACGTGTAGGTAATCTGTCAAACGTACCAAGAGGATATCACTCACACTTTTTTGGATCATCCCTGTGCTAATCAGTCATACCTTCTTCTAAAGAGTGCCTGGGCATTACCTAGCTCGACCCCCTTTTCGCGAGCTTACAAATGTAAAGGAGGGTTAGAACATAACAACCCATGGGTAGGGAGACCCACTAGAGACTACCGCGACGGCGATGTGGCCGACACTGTTCGTTTTCGTGAGGCATACCTTACTGGGTCTCTTATATAACCGATATAACCATCAACCAATTACCACGATAAAAACAGTCTGCTGCTGCTTTGAGCTGTAAACCGGTGACATGATGTTTGTATGTGTGTCAGTTTGTGTTTGTGTGTGTGTGTGTGTTTGTGTGTTGCCGCCGGAAGTCTTCTGTAAATTGCCAGAACCTGTGTGTGATTGTTTCTCTTTACGTCTCTTATGATCGATCTCTCTTTCTCTCTCTCTCTCTTTTTTCTCTCTCTCTATCTCTCCCTCTCTCTCTCCCCCTCTCTCTCTCTTGCCATCTGTCATTGTGACAAACGGATATCAATCCAAAGAGAACTGATATTTTGTTATGTAAGGAAACGAAGGAGACAAGCTGGAGAGGATATGTGTTTGGCAAGTGATCAAGTGAAATGGATACATATGCAATTCCTTTATTGAGCATTATATAACCGAGAGAGTAACTGTTATAAAAAAACAGCTATACTAAAGTCCCTTGAAAATGACTAAGGCGGTTCGTTATGTGCGTTACCGGTAGTTTCAGGGAACTAGCAAACAGGAAACGGGAGATACAACCGATTCCAACTACGGCTGGGTTGGTTTGGGCTGGATTGGGCGGACTAATCACTAAACTTGCAAAAATAGCAGGAATGCTCGGGAGAAAGGGTTTTGCACGGTATATCGGGGTGAAATACCGGTAAATCGGGGTCCGACTGTATTACGTTTGCTTCATTTCCATTTCATCCTGACATGCTTCTCATTGGCACTATTCTATCTCCCACCCACTCTCTCTGTGACTCGTGTAGTATAAGCAAAAATGGTTACTGAGTAGAAATCCTCTTTCCATAGCTATCTATCTCCCTCTCTCACTCTCTCTCTCTCACTCTCTCTCTCTCTCTCTCTCTCTCTCTCCCTCTTTCTCTCTCTCTCTCTCTCTATCTCTCTCCCTCTTTCTCTGAGTTACTATTCGCACACGCTCAAGAGCCGGTCGTTATATTTCACTAGGTACTGACAGACACAGATCAATCGCTCCGAGTTTTTCAATTCTTAACATCAAAGGAATTTTGTGAAAAATTAAAGATTAACAAACGAAAAGTAGGTGCAGATATAAACTTTTCCAGTTTGCTTGTTTGTTCATGTTTCCCTATTCTTACACCCACATTACACTGTAGGTAAATCCAATTTGTAAGTTAGCGTGTATCAATATATGTTACAACTTCCACCACAACCCATATATGTTTGCAGTTCCTATAATATGTGAAGTGTGAACTGCATGACTTATGTATGCAATGGTATAGGTAGTTACCAAAACTACAAGCAAGAGAGCTGTGAAGATCAGGAACCGACCGAATCAGGAAATACTGGTCCCTGATTGGCTGATAACCAGTCACGTGACCTAAATAACGAGTACTGGTTGGTTGTTTACTTGTTTCGGTCGGTTCCTGGTGAAGATATACCCGTTCTACTAGATCTAGACTAGTATAGACCACCAAGATAATGAATGAACGATCCAACCTGTTATAATAGACATGGTGGATTTCTGGGTAGACATAAAACAAGCTCTATATGTTCTCATGGCAGTCAATACCACTTCCTACAATTCGAGCTTTTTTGTCGGTACACAAATACAAACTAAAGTACACCCCAAACTACTATGTCCCTCACTAGGGTTTTGTAAAATTTCCCACGGTCATAACTCCACTCCCTGATGAGATAGAGACTTGAAATTTGTTTTGTAGGAAGAACTCGACATGATCTCCTCACAAAACAAATTTCAAGTCTCTATCTTATCAGGGGGTGGAGCTATGGCCGTCTAAAATCCGGTCGCGCGCAGCAAGGGACATAGTAGTTTGGGGGGACCTTTAGGTTGGGATCACACCGGCCGTTGCGGTCCATTCTGGGAATTTGTTGATCATTCTCAGACAATAATAATTATACAGATGACATAGACAATAATTTGACCACATTTCAAATAAATAATGAATACATTTTATTGTCATTACACATGTGTTGATTGTTATACACTGTTACACGTGTACACCAGTCTTTCCCTCCTAGCTTTCTCCCTCCTCTTGGCCCAAATCTAATCAGGAGCCGTATCTTTCACACATGAACAAATGGGGGTGCGGTTCATTAATACATGAACAACCAAGACCCACCAGTAACCCAAGAAGAAGAAGAAGATGTTATAATGTGATCCTTCCCTGTGTTAATACAGCGGCATATCATAAGCTCGTTTAAGAAACGGTTTATGTTGTTTTACACTTCAACAATTCAACAGATTTCAGGGAGCACCCAGCTCGTGTGTTAAATTATAGGGTTGGTACGTCTGTTGGTGGTAGTGGTAACTGGTTGTGTGTGTAGGTGTTTCTTCAATTAACCTGATTACACAGGAAACTATTTTAGGCGGCCCCTTCACCAGAGATAGGGTGGGAGGGAGACAGATAGGAAGAGAGAGAGAGAGAGAGAGAGAGAGAGAGAGAGAGAGAGAGAGAGAGAGAGAGAGAGAGAGAGAGAGAGAGAGAGAGAGAGAGAGAGAGAGATAGAGAGATAATCTAAATGGGGCGCTGTGCTTCACTGTTCGGGGTGTGCAAACTTTAATCTGCTAACAATGAATGAAATGATCAATCTCAACACGGTCCATGGTGCATCCAGTTGTTCTCCAAGTTCAAACTAACACCACACCAAATTAATCAATTTTAATTCAAGGTACTGCCAATTAAGCAAATATCTTGACTTAATTGGCAGTTCCTTGAATTAAAATGAATTAATCTGTATTCAACTTACCGTTACCAAGAATTTCATTATCTGTTGTTTGTCCTCCTCTACGGTACAAAACCCCAAACTTGAAATTTATGGCGCCCTGAAAATAATGAATTTAGTGTTACAATTCGTGCTGCATCTATCATGGATAAACTTATAACCAATTTGTAATCACTTAATTAACTAACCAATTTGTTCATTCACAATATTAAAACAGTTCTTTTATATCTTAGTGACGTGAACAATGAGCATGCTCTGACTACCATTCCTCACATTCTAATTCATCCATTTTGGAGTTATGACATATATATATATTTTTGCCTTGTTCGACCCTCCCTAAAATAAAAAGGTTTGAATAAAACAAATATATTTCAGATATTTTCATATCCCACTCCCACTATTAATTGTTATATCCCACTATATTATATTCTTGCCACTGATAATGTATGAACTATGAATGAAACTAGAGTCAAGGATGGGCCGGTAAATGATAACTGATCGGTAGAATGGGGGAGACAGGAAGTCTATCAGCTCTATAAAGAACCATTAATGACTCAATATAATTATGGTCTACCGAGTGCAACATTATTGAGAAAGGTGCGGGACCAAAAAGTTTCATAAGATGCTAAGGAGAACACAATTATCACTGCGCTGGCAAGTGCAACGGTTGCCATAGTTACATACATCATACATGCCATCAGCTGGGGGCCATGAATATAATAATGTGTATCGAGTGTGAGTCAGATGTAGAATTGATAGCAGTGATTATAATAGTAAAAACCACTTTGATATTACGTCACTACAGTACGTCACAATTACAGACTCAAAGTTCTAACTATCTTGCTGCTCAGTGTCTATGACGTTATAATACTACGTGTTTTGCTAGGTGTGGCCTTTTAACCGGGTCTATGTGTTAAAAGCTCTATGACTCATGTAACCCTAATCCATTACTTATAGGAACCCATCATGAGTAGTAAGATGACATTTCGTATCAGAGTCAAAACTGAACTTGAGTCCATATTTTAAAAGACACACGGCTTCTGAGTTCTGAAGCCGCGGGATTTTCTAATTTTGTTACCAAGAACTGAAAACACGCGGTGTACAAGCTTCCACCTCTTACTCTAACTCTCTTTTCCTCTCCCCTGAGTTTTACTTTATTCCCCCCCCCCCTCTCTCTCTCTCTAACTCTCGTGTTATTTATGTATCTTAGTATCCGGTTTTCAACAGCTTTCTGGACAAGCTTGGTGCTAAGAGAGAGAGAGGTGAGAGAGAGGGAGAGAGAGAGAGAGAGAGAGAGAGAGAGAAGAGAGAGAGAGAGAGGAGAGAGAGAGAGCGAGAGAGAGAGAGAGAGAAGAGCAACGAGAGACGAGAGAGAGAGAGAGAGAGAGAGAGAGAGAGAGAGAAAGAGAGAGAGAGAAATAAAGAGGTACAGGATATTCAAACATATAGTGAGCTACTAATGACAAGGACATATATCCAAGGGACAACTCAACACATGCATTCCTTATAAAATGGGACCACTAACAAAATACAACACACAGTGAAATGGAAAAAGAGCAGGGAGAGATCGTTACTCTAACTAGAGAGAGATCAGGGAGAGATCGTTACTCTAAATAGAGAGAGAGCATGGAGAGATCGTTCCTCTAAATAGAGAGAGATCAGGGAGAGATCGTTACTCTAAATAGAGAGAGAGAGCAGGATCAGATCTTACATCTTGCTCCTCAATAATCAGTAGATCATCCATGACATTGCTGCTTTTTATCTCTCGTGGTGCTCTCGACACCGTCCACTCCCCCGACTCCCTGCAGTACTCTCTGCAAGGGGATTTGTTGCAGGTTGAGTCGCATCAATATGACATAAATATGTGATACATATATCTTGATCGAGCTGCTATAGGTTATGTATTAGCAAGTTTTATACTGATAAATAACCTACCAAGCAAGGCTCCTTAGGGGAGCAGTGCGAGGTACAGTCGAACCAAACCAAACCAAACCTACCAAACCTATAACTCTATCGATATGTTCTACATAGATTTAGGACTTAGGTTTGGTAGCACGGTATAATTTATTATCCCCTATCATCCTCCTCACTCTATATCTACATTCCACTTGCCTAGGCCCTAGCTAGACTGTGTTTTGCGTGCCCCGCCCCCGAAACACAAATGTAAAGGGAGGGTTAGAACATAACAACATTCTACTGCGATTTTACTGTGATATGATATCCCCTCTTTCTTACTGGCATATTGTTTGTGGACTGAGGGGTTTCGTTGCTGGTAGCAGTAGTCGGTGAATACCCTGGGAAAAAAGAGAAGAATTACAACCCACACACACACACAGCAAAGAAGAAATGACAGGAAACAAATGCTGACACAGTAAACTGTTTGAGAGAAGCGCTCCATAAAAAGCAATTTATTTCGACAACAAACATATTGTTTTCAAGTTATCGGAAATTCACCTTCTTAGTCCACATTATAGCACGATAATTCTCATCTGATTTGACAACCGAGAGAACAAAAAGATCTTTCTCTCCATTTCCATCAATCGTCTTGCCGTAATAATTCTGGTGAGCTGAAAACAACAACAATTTTGTAATGTCAACTACAGCGACCCAAACAGGAATTAAATACACTTGAGAATGTGAACAATCAGGAAGTGTCTGTGAATCAATTCACTGATGAGTGGCATATCAATTGTATAATTTGCAGTCATGAAACATGTGTATAGACCTTAAAAACTACCGTTGTTTTTAATTTGTATAATTTACACTGTAAATTTTACAGTTATACAGAAAGCTGCATCGAACCTGTGCCTAGGAAGTATTTGAAGTACCATCGCAGTGAACTCTCTGGATTTTCAAGGTGCACTACACTGTGAGTCGATCCGATGCTACCCCGACCGTTAACCTAGGGAAAATCAATAGGTTTTTGGAGAGTTTTCATTAGTTTGGTACAACTTACCCGTCCACTTTCTTCCCAAAACTTCATGCCCCAACTTCATCACCGATGGGCGGGGAAAGAAATGCTATCGTTTCATCCTGAAATTCGCAAAAATATCATGTTAATCGATTATGTAACAGTTTAGGTGTATACTGTGTATATTCAGTCATCAGTGGAATAAATCTCTCCAAAGGAGAACTAGAGCGAAAGTTTGGCCTATGCTACAGGCCCTAGAAGCCGTGGAAAACGCGCGCACTTGGGGTCTGCAGCGCATGCCAAAGCGAAAGTAAGAAAATTTAGTTTTCAAAAAGCAAAAATTTGGAAACGTTTTATTTTGAACTTGAATTTCACTGCGCGCGCGGCGCTCTAATGAGCGCGGCGTATAAAAGCAAAGAACTTACCGAATTTGAGCGTCAGCCGCGTTAATTATTATTAAAATTTAAATTAAAAAAATTAAAATCAAACGCGAATGCGTCCGACTACGTCCCGACGTAGTTTTCCGCAAATGCGTTTGAGCCGGTTGGAACACTTACCGGGCAATCCACCTGTGAAGGTGTTTTCTACCCAAAGCAATAGTTTTGGGGATGCTGAAGAGAGTAGAGACTGACACCATCGGTCTCATGCATCCCACACTGACTTTGACAGGTGAGAAGAAGCCCGATCGGTTAAGGGACCTTTTGGCTTCTAAGGACCCTTTTAGGGACCCTTTAGGCATTTAAGGGACCCTAGAAAGTTAAGGGACTCTTTAAGGGACCCTCAGTGACAGTGACAGACCAACGAGAAGAATTGTCCGACCGTGTTCGGTTAGGGGTTCCATACCGCTTACTCCACACTCAGTACAGTGTACTGAGTACACAGTGCTGATGTTTGATGGCATTATATCTGCTGAGTACATCCGGTTAACAAGATAAACAACATCTAAAAACAAACACACACCCTAGTGTATAATAGTTCATTTACACTTTAATGCCATGGCATTTCGTTTTACCGTTGTACTTTGTATTGTATTTCTCACTATATCCGCTGTTTCCGGAGCCAGGGGCAGCAGAGGAGGTGGGAGGTGGGGAAGTGGAAGATCAAGTCGAAGTAGCAGTTCGAGATCAAGATATGCCAGGTGGGTTTATGTTTTATGAATTCTTCCCCCATAGAAATTTCGCGCTGAGGAACCTGCATCCTCCAGCCTTTTCGCAGGGGCGACGAAACGGGTTCTGGCAGCCTGTGCGAAGCACGGGTATATGTGGCCGGAGCGCCCGAAGGGCACGTAGGGAGCTCCGGCGGGGGTTTGGTGGGCGCAGCCCCCGACTGGGGTCCAGGGGCGGAAGCCTCTGGTGGGGGTCTAGGGGGCGAAGCCCCCGGAAAAATTTTTAGTTTAAGCAAGCATTTTAAAGCATTTTCCCAATAACTACATAATTGTAATACTTTGACCAATCTTTCCCAGTTTCCCTGTATTTTAGACTGATAACACCAGCGAACGTATACAATAGCAGTATTTATCTCCCTGTAGGAGTGGTATCTCTTTGGCATCATATTTCCTCATAGAACATTGTGCTTGAGTAGGTCACATTTTTCAAGTTAAGAAATGCTTGCCTGGGTTGCGTGATCGGCCGACTGCTCATTGTAGCAAATGCTTTATTTTCATGTTGTTGAGTCTCTTGATATTGCACCAAATACTAATGTAGACAATTCTGTGATTTTGTAGGCTGAAGCAGTGTTTGGTATGTACACCTATCATGTAAATAGATCTCAGTTATTATACTTCGCTCAGATTGTATCCGGTCACTATAGATGTTATATAACATGGGCCAATTATCTATTGTAATTGTTAGAACTATAGGTTCTAGTACAGATTGTTTGCGCTTCAACCCTGCAATTCTCTGAGTAATTATATAAACAGAAAAGTATGAACACTAAAATAAAGATTAAGTAAATTGAGGTAACACCACACTTCTATATTGTTTCTTCTGCTATACATGTTTACCTGCGTGTGCCTACATTGAGTTTGTACTACATACATTAACAAGCATCATATTCTATTGTATAAAGTTGCACCGCTCTCTACTCTTTTTCTCTCTCGCTCTATTTCTCTGGTTCCACTGGTTCCAGGGGCCGAAAACGCCCACTTTTGGGGGTCTGTAATATTACTATGTCATAGTAACTATGGTAACACAACAACTTTAGTTATCTCCTTCCTTGTTTTGTTCAAACCCTTTTATTTTCAAGTTTTCTACCCTCTTCTTCGTGTGGCGTGGAGAGAGATGGTTCCCTTTCTCTCTCTGTTATATTATTATACATTAGTATTATACAATCCCTACGTTATCATTTTTGTATCTGTGGTGCTACCCATGTAATTATTAATGTAATTATTAATGTAATTAATATGTACTGCTATCGGGCACACCACAAGGAGCTTCCAATCTTGTTTTGGGAGTCCAGTTCCCTGATCAATCTACCCAATTAAATTTTGTTTGGCCAACTCAGTGTACATTGTTGTGTTCCATTATTATAGTCCATCATGAATCGTGTTCTCCTACTGTTGGTGTTTGCCTTGGTAGTCTCTTGTGTGATTGGTGCTCGTGGGGGCAGTAGAAGTAGCGGCAGTAGATCAAGTAGAAGTAGTTCTAGTCGCAGTAGCTCAACAACACGATACAGCAGGTTTGTGTAAACTGCATTAGACAGGATCATATCTCCACAGATTAGGTACATTGAATTAATGATGAATATATGAGTCCTCCCTGTGCTCAACATGCATTATGCAAGCTGAGTAGCATGGCGTTACCCCAGGAATGTAGACACGTCCTAGTAAACTGCATTTATGATTTCGACGTGAATGTATCATCACACACTGACAATGCTCTGAGCTCTCATGTCTACGGTTCGGAGAGGGCACTCTTTTGTATGAGACAAACATGGACAGGTGAGTAGAACTTCGCTCCTAATAAAAGGCTGCAATAAAAGGCTGCAGAAAAAGGCTGCAATAAAAGGCTGCAGAAAAAGGCTGCAATAAAAGGCTGCAGAAAAAGGCTGCAATAAAAGGTTGCAGAAAAAGGCTGCAATAAAAGGCTGCAATAAAAGGCTGCAATAAAAGGCTGCAAGGGATCACGTATCCAACCAGACTAAAGCGGGGGATAGACCGAATCGTCCTACCCTAATAGTGTTTCGTATCACGTATCGGCTGTAGAGAGACCGAATCACCATCCCCTAATTATAGTGATTCGTGTCACGTATCCAACTAGACCATATGCGATAGAGACCGAGATAGAGAGCGAGTACGAGTGAGAACTGAGAGGGTGACAAATCAGAACCACGGTATGGTATCACGTACCATGGTATCCTCTAATGAAAAGCGGTTACCAATTGACAATGAGATCTCATCGGTCCCGATACGTGATTCTCTACCGCTATGTATTCTCCATTAGTCTTTCCGTATCGATCCACGATTCAGTAGAGGTAGTCAGTAACTACTGAGAGTGTTGGTCTAATGAGGTAGCTACCTACCGGTACGATAGATCCATTGATTGAGCGTGTAGCACAATGACAGGTGAACCACCCAACCACTTGGTTCACCTATCATAGTATTATGTGTGATTCCGCTCTACTGAATTGTGTACATAAAGACTATTGGCGAATGAGGGTAGAAAATCAGTAATCACGTATTGGCACCGATTAGGTGAAATTATAGGTAACCGCCTTTCATTTAATTAACCAACACTCTCAGTAGTTACTGACTACCTCTACTGAATCGTTGATCGATACGGAAAGACTAATGGAGAATACATAGCGGTAGAGAATCACGTATCGGGACCGATGAGGTCTCATTGTCAATTGGTAACCGCTTTTCATTAGAGGATACCATGGTACGTGATACCATACCGTGATTCTGATTTTTCACTCTCTCAGTAGTCAGTTCTCACTCGTACTCGCTCTCTATCTCGGTCTCTATCGCATGTGGTATAGTTGGATACGTGACACGAATCACTATTAGGGTAGGACGATTCGGTCTATTCCCCGCTTTAGTCTGGTTAGATACGTGATCCCTTGCAGCCTTTTATTGCAGCCTTTTATTGCAGCCTTTTTCTGCAGTCTTTTATTGCAGCCTTTTATTGCAGCCTTTTATTGCAGCCTTTTTCTGCAGCCTTTTATTGCAGCCTTTTATTAGGAGCGAAGTTCTACTCACCTGCCCAAACATGTTTTTTAACGGTTCAGTGAGACAAATATGTTTTAATAATGAATGGCTTAGCGCCATAGTTACCCATAGTTACCAATACCCGCCACCCGGACGGTATGCGGTTTGCTCAGCGTGTGGCTAAGTAACCCAAAAAAATGATGACTTTCTTCCTGCAGATCTCGGTATAGTTCGTCTACAATTCTGACCTACATGCTCCTCTCTTCCAGCACTCGGAACAGCTACAATAGGGCTTCTTACCATCGCTACGAAGAACCTGGTAAGATCAAATCACCAAATTCAAGCAAATTGCTCCAGAAGACTTGTCGGTACAATAGTGATTTATTGTGGCAAACTTGAGATTTAATGCACCTCGACACTGTCAGGCCAATGCTCTGACCACAGTAATTCTCACGCGCTCCGCGTGCAGAACTAGAGACCTTATTTGAGAGAAGCGAGAATGGGTCAGGCCAATGCTCTGACAGCCTCGACATGATTCAGGCCATACTGCCACACTAGCCAGTTTACTAAAAAACTGTTGATTTATATTTCAGAGTATTGTCTCTACTGCAATGTTATTTTACTAAAAAACTGTTTATTTATATTTCAGAGTACTGTCTCTACTGCAATGCATCCATGTCAAATGAAACCTGTCTCGATGTGACAAAGACGGTGTGTCAGCAGTCGTCAGATTGCTTTCACATGACATATCTAAATGGATCAGACACTATGATACAAAAGGTAGGTTTATTGTGTTGGGCATATATCACGCCCTCTGTGCGGAATTTCGCCCCCTACTATAACGGCCAAGGTTATGTGTTTGCAAACACATAACCTTAGCATACATGTATGCTCTATTTGTAGATACTTAATAATAATAATAATATCCGTACTTATATACACGCTCATACCATATAGGTTACCAGAACTAAAAAACTAGTAAACTACACGGCAATCAGAGCGGTTCACCATTGCAAACATAACTATAGTCTTAAAAATGAATAAAATGTTCTAAATCCCATCTAAATGTCCGGTGCTCTGATGCCCAAAAGTCCAGTTCAAAACCTAACTTAATTTGTAAATACACAAACTCAAACACAGCAGTCTCGTACTGTCTCTCACACTTCCTCCACCTTGCCCCCTCGAATCCCAAATGTCTTCCCCGGCTCCGCCTCCTTCCTCTCCTTCAGCGCTACCACCAGCTTCCTCCTCTCCTCCGGAGAACGGTCAGGGGAAATATAGACATTTTTGTGCCTATCAGAGTTTTTCAGAGATTTCTTACTGGATAGTATTTGATCTCGGAAGTCTTTGCCACATAAACGTAGCTTTACAGGCCGGTCAGAGCCATCCTTATACTTCCCAAGTCGCTTCATACTGGAAATACCAGTAATACAAGCACCCATACTGTTAAACACTCTCTTGATCTCGCTCTCCAGATCCTGATCGTTCTCAAGCGGGTCATCAAACAGACCGTGAACAATAACATTGCTCGTCCTGTCCTCTGTCGCTACAGCAATAGCCTGACGTACTCGCTGCGGTGCTAGGGCAGTCTCACAATTCTTCTGGAGAACATTAGCAAATGATTTCATCTCCCTCTCAGCGGTAGTCTGCACAGCACTAATTTCACCGTCTCTCTTCTCAAACAGTTGACACTGTAGCTTAACTAAGCGGTCCTGTGCCTCAACTAACAAACGCTGTGCGGTGATCAGCTCCTCTTGGCAGTCAATGATTCTCCTCTCACACTCCTCAGTTTCAATAGAAAGCTTATCAATAGCTGGGTAACACCGCTCAACTAGCAAGCGACATGCCTTCTCTGCAAACTCAGCAAGTTCAGGTTTTCCCACTGCCTTGATCTTACTCTTACTAGGACACTTCAGATTGTCCCAGAAACAGGAAGCTGAACTAGCAGACCAATTCTTGGGGAAAGAATCTGCCTCCTTCACATGAACGAAAAGTTCTCGCACTAGGTCCACAACTTCACTCTGAACCTCACGGTATACCCCCTTTGTCACTCTTTCATCACTGTTCACTCTGAGTCGGTTAGAAAAGCTACCACTCATGACAGGTGAGCACGAGGTGAGCACAGGGTGTTACAATTGGAGAGATGCTTGCAACTTTTACTGATAAGGGAGGTCACAAAAACGATACAAAAGCTGCAACTGATCTGATAACTAATACTGACTGATACTTAATTATATTTTAACAGATCTCGTAGCTAGATACAATAAACACACACCCCTTCCCATTCAGGGTTGCCTCTACGAAGAGTACGGAAAAAGTGGTTGTGAGGATGTTGAAGAGGAATGTGCAGATAACGGTTTCACCAATTGTACCTGTAATTTCTGTACAACTCCCTTCTGTAACGGTGGATCAAGGATGGCCGTCAGTGGTGTACTCGCTGTTTTTGCTGCGATTATTATGTCCTATTTCATGCTTGCCAAGAAGTGGGTTTAAAGTGAGATATGGGTTGGTTTTATAGGAGAGAGTGGTCATTGTCAGTTGTCAACTTTTATACAAACAAAAGGATCCAGAGTTGTGGACTGCAGTTTTTATTCTGTTTTGAGTGATTAAATTGTTGATTACTATACAACTTCGTAATTTCATTTAAAAATACATTTGTTTTGTTTGAAAAAATGATATCGAGGTAGCAATAGACAAAACCACATACGAAAGACATCTATATATTCTGTCTCCACACAGTAGAAAACACAGGCGGCCGTCTCCAAGAAACACTCCTGACATGTATGATGGTGTATCGGAAGGCGAGGTACTAAAAGACAATCCCAATGATGGTGAACCCAAGAAATATTCCCAATGGAAAGCTGGAAACATGTCGCCGCCGACTCCATCTGAGCGCACTGTCACGCGAGAATCAAATTGGGGTACAGGCGCCGCCGACATACAGCTGGAAACCACGCAACGTTGGCAGCAAAGGAGACATCATGTACCGGGGTGGTTCAACTACGTCGTTCGCGATATACAGGGGATTGCACAATGTGCCCAACAAATGTTGATGGTTGAGTGGTGGATTAAGGATTTGGTATGCCTACCACAATGCGGCGAGATGGTTCACCTCCCCTCTTACCCCTATGAATGTTATTTAAGAAAGTGCAATACTCAAACTTACCTAAGCTTACTTTATCTAGGGAAAATATGATGTTTGGTAGTTTCTACATGCGATACAACGTTGGACATAGAAGTTTGGAACTCCCTCTCTTTCTGGCGGCACCGATCTCAGCGCACTGTCACCGCCACACACTCCCTATCAGGGTAAGTAGAAGCATACAAAAGAACTATTTACAGATGCACGATTGTGCTGGTAGCCTCCATCTTAAGTGTTTCGATTTCCACCCATGCCTCCCTGACCCCCGACATCCCCGTTATCAAAATTTACACATTCACAATCAACAAAACGCTTCAAGTGTATAGATTAATTTATACGCCTTTCAAGTACAGTCGGACCCCGATTTAGGGACCCCCGATTTAAGGACACCCCGATTTAGGGACAGGATTTTTTTCCCCCAAAAATTTTTGAATTTTTTTGGGAAATTTTTTGTGAAATTTTTCAAAAAGATTCCAGCCATGTCCGAATCGTGTTTCGAATCGGTGCATCTTATCGCATGTCCTTCTGCTAATTAGACGGTTCGGAACGAACCGATACGTGATCCCCATGGTGCCCATCGAATCACAAGTTCACCAAGGTCCAAGCGTCAAAATTTTGATTCGATGGGGATCACGTTTCGATTCGTTCCGTCTAATTAGCAGCAGGACATGCGATAAGATGCACCGATTCGAAACACGATTCGGACGTGGCTGGTATACCTTTAAAAAATTTTATAACTTTTTTGCAAAATTTTACAGTACGATTGTCAATGCTTTGATCGGTGCTCCCCATAAATTTTGAGAGAAAAAGTTATTTTGAAATTTTTATACTTCCTCACCCGCTTAGGGTGCCCCGATTTGGTATGTTATCACGTATCGGTTCGTTTTGAACCCGCTAATTAGACAGGATATCCAGTAAGTTGCACCGATTCGAAATACAAACCGGACGGGCTGGTATAACTTAGAAAATTTTCCACATTTTTTTGAAAAAGAATTATTTTATATTTTTCTTTTTCTAATCAGAAATGATCATGTCATCAATACATGAATATTGCATATAACAGTTAGAGGTGTCTTTAGTCTTAATGATATAGCATTTTGGGCAATAAAATAGGTTTTTTGGGTCAAATATGGCTCACCCCGATTTAGTGGACACCCCGATTTAGTGGACAAGACCCTTTCCCCCGAGGGTGTCCCTAAATCGGGGTCCGACTGTACTGCGCAGCCCAATGCTACAATGCTTTGAATGCTCTGAAAAAATAATATATAGTTTGTAACAAAAATCACAGTCACACATTTATTTAGAAAATCGTACATATATTACTGTTTGTGGATCAATGAATCCCAATTTTCTCAGCATCTCTAGTGTCCCTGAGTTGAGATATCTTCTTTTCCCTCAACATTTTCCCCAAGATTCCTCCTAGCCAGTGAGAAGGGTCTCTTCTCAGAGCACGGCCATGTAGAGCTTACAATCTTGATCCAGTGGTTCCTTGCCACCGTAGCTAGTGTCCCATCGCCTTGTATCAGCTTTATGCTGTCCATCATTTTGTCTGCCTCTTTTCTGTCTTCATCTGTCTGCTTACTCTCCTCGTCTAAAGCAGTCATCAATTGGCAACAAACTTCTGAGCTGGTGATCGGTTCTAAGGCCTCTGTTAATAAAGTCATCATTTCTTGATCGCAAAGGGAGAAGTTGAAGTTTTCCAACCAGTAGTTTAGCAGTGGGATCTCTTTACCAACCATCAGAAGAATCAGAAGCTGCTTCATGAATTCACCTACAAGATCAAATTCTACTAACATGGCCATTAGAAGATCCAAATGTGATCGCTTTGTTATTACTGTCACTAGTGGAAAAAGGTGAAACTGAAACTTAGTTTTGTTTTGTGGCGTGTACGAAAAGAGGTAACTCAGAAGACTCCAATCTGCATAATTTGTAGCGGATTCCAGTGCTAGAACAGCATAGTCCCAGTAACCACAAAAATCTTCCAATGGCTTCGGGAGATTTGTTTTGAAAAATTCGATAATGCCTTTTTTTGCCCAGTCAACTTTAAAAACAGCAACCATTTTTACAAAATCGCTGAAAACTTTGAAGTCAGTTGTTTTAGATAGCATTTCATTTCTTCCAGTGTAAAAAGCATCGACAAAGATTCGAACGGAGTTAGGATCGAAGTCAGAAACATCATGGTCTAATTCTCCCTCTTCCTTAATGAATTCCTTCAAAACAAGAGAGTTTTCAGCTAGAATATAGCTATTGAGAGGAATTTTACTGTTGTCTTTCAGAGAGAAGATTCCATCCGCAGGAAGTGAAAGATACTCTCTCCCAAAGTTGAATCCTTTTTGAATCTCTGCCTTGTAAGCAAATGGTTGATCGTGTACCAAAAATGTAACAACCGATAGTGGATTAACCCAATTCACGAACAAGATTTCTTCGCCCAAGTCTCCAAACTTTGTCTCAACTATATCTCGTCCTCGCACGGTTATCACTACCGCTCCACTGGGAAGATTCGATTCAAGTTTACCTTCTTTGTTGAACTTTTTTACCACGAATTTTATATCTCCGTGAGAGCGTTGACCTTCAGCTATCCAACAAGATTCGTTTCCATGATGTCTGGTAGTTTTCATTTTGATGAAATCCTTCAACAGTCGATGAAAAATCACCAAATTTGATTTAGCTTCAGTAATATCCGATGGTCCCAAATAGGTATCCTTGATTGTAATATCAGCTTCGATGGTAAACATTTCTTTTCCAACAAGGTCTTTCCATGGTAGGAATTTGGGCCAACCCCGTCCTCTCTTGCTTTTATTAGAGTACTTATAACTTATATTCTTTTTGACCCCTGAACATTTTTCGCTTAGAGAAAATGATGTCACACACATCCATTCCTTTATTGACTGTAATGGTTCACATGCCAGATATGCTTCTAAAAAATCATCAATTTCCGACACATTAAAATACCAGACAAACTCTCCAAAAATGTTTTTCTCGCTGTCAGTGAAGTTAGAACCGATAGAAGAAGTCGTAAACTCCGCGGAGATAGTTTTGGTCATTTCCATATTACAGCTATAGAGTATGGTAATTATTATGAAATGATAAAGCTAACCTAATAATTTAAAGAGAGTCTAAAAATTTCTCACTTTCTCAGTAATACAAGTCACAACGAAGCTAGCAGCACATAAACATTATCTTTCAAAGAGCACTGCATCTCATATTTCTGGAGGCGTGTCCCTTATCACTTTTCTATTTCCAGAGTGGGAACTTATTCAGTACAATATACTGGAACTACTATGCATACAAACTGAAATCAGATAGATCGAAAAAACATAACTCATTCATAGAGGGGGTAGGAGCACCGGGAGGTAATGAATAAACACACACACACACACACACACATTGAGCAAAGAGTTTAAATTGAACGCCCGGCTTCCAATCCAGAAACAGAGAGTATCGTTACAAATAGTAGAGTCGATAACTACATCGACCTCTCCCAATTGTTCCAGTTTTTGTCACATCAGTTTGGAGCCTCGACACGACCTCTAAACAGGTGTTACTTTTTCACAAACTGTTTTCATCTTGGTGTAATCAGCAGTTGAAATGTTGTTGATCATAACAAAAACCTGACTAAATTTTTTCAACTTGGGGTAAAACCATGGGTGTCAAAAGTTAGCTCTAGGTCGCCTGAGTAACCATCCGGAGACTCCAAGAGATATTTCAAGCCGTTCTCCTGTAATCATTAATCCCGGTAGAGCACATATTTGAGTATGGACGTACGTGCAATTGCCTACAACCTCAACTTTAATGTATAACGTTAATGTGCGTCTCTCTCTTTTCTCCCCCTTGAGAAAGAGTTATCTCGCGCGGCGCAACCGCACGTGCGGTTTTTCCAGAGAGAGTGAGAGACATACAATAACATGTAAACAGCCTGCCAGCGCTCACGTACGTCCGCATTGTATTTTTTTCTCCACCGGGATTAATGATTACGGGAGAACGGCTTGAAATATCTCTTAGAGTCTCCGGATGGTTACTCAGGGGACCTAGAGCTAACTTTTGACACCCATGGTTTTACCCCAAGTTGAAAAAATTTAGTCAGGTTTTTGTTATGATCAGCTACATTTCAACTGCTGATTACACCAAGATGAAAACAGTTTGTGAAAAAGTAACACCTGTTTAGAGGTCGTGTCGAGGCTCCAAACAGATGTGACAAAAACTGGAACAATTGGGAGAGGTCGATGTAGTTATCGACTCTACTAAAAAACATTAGTCACGCAGTCACCACCCCTACACTGTTATAGCCGTGCGCAGCGCGGCTAAACGAAGCCCGTGTAGATAATAGGGGATTTCATCACCAAACAAAAACCTTGTCCTGGTGTCTGAAACGCAATGGAAGGGGAACGAAGTAACCATGTCCTCTTGCTGGCTATATTTTATTATTTTGTATATTATGGGGTTCAGGTGATTCCACGAAACCTGCCCAAGCATCGGATGTCCGGCACTTAGGCAGTTATGAGTTCTTTGAAAGTTTAAAACACAGATACATCTCGTCATCTCGTCCGTTAAAATCTCGTTGCATTACCTGTATAGTATATTTGTATCAATCCCCCTTGATATCATGTACACTGGATAAATTCCCAATTCCCAATCGTTTTCAGCTACACAGTGCACACGGGTATGTATCACATGATCACGATTGCACAATTGTAAATTGGCTTACAGCAGCAGGGGTACCGTGCAGCTGATCTAACCACCCCCTCAAATCACCCCTCTGCAGCTGAATCGTTCCAAAATAGTGACATACATAGTGACATACACCTGAAAATAGCACGTGCACTGATCTGCTCTTGCATAGTGGGCAGGTAGATCTTGAATGTGATCTGTCCATTTTCTCTCTCTCTGCAGGGGGGATGCACATTGCAGATAGCAGGGTGACGTGAAGTTTGTTGTGTGCTTCCTTTTATTTAATATCACTAACCCTTTCCGCGTTAATTGGCTTGAGTTAATTGGCGGGAGCCGTACCTATGGGTCAAGTAAAAGTATTGTTTTCAAGTATTCAACAAGTTTATTAAAATTGTAGAAAGTACGGTAGTAGCCGTTAGTAGCCCTAGGTACGTCCGTTTTTCCTAAAGCTGTATAGTTAGTTATTTTTCATGTCTCCAATATAACTTTATCTTGGTAAAAACAATCTGGATCTGGTAGCTTAGTTGCGTGGTGTCTGTATTCTAAAAAGTCTCCGGTATTGTCTACACTCTGTAAGAGCTGCTGTCTGTCCTATTTTGTCTGTGTATTTGTGTATGTTGGGCGTTGGTGACACTAGAAACTTAATCGTTAGTAGATAGATTGCCTATTCATTGCTGAAATCAATTTCCTGTCATCTACCGGTATAGCTACCCAGTTCAATTTAATTCTTGTTCACCATTTTATCTCCCTCTAGTTGTGTTCGTACCCTTTTGGTATTTCATGCATTTTTCAATTCTCCTAATGGTTTTTTACTTATAAAACGATTCTGGATCTAAGTTCATGTCTGCCTTTATCCCTTCATCATTTCCGCCAAAAAACCTAATGCAATGTACACGGCCCTCAACCCTCACATCCACATTCCACCTTTTTTGGAGATAAAATTATTGTCCACTTGACCAGCACTTCCGTACCACATCAAAACGTTCTGCATAATTCACAAGCTGCTTTAGTACTCGCTCCTGGGGCCAGTTCAAGTCATTATTCTGTCGACAGTCAGCAACAGCTTATTTTCAATTCTTTCTATCTAGCTTCATTATATTTCTAAGTCATCCTTATTCCTCCTTTTTCTCTAACTTCATCCACACACTATCAGCTCCAAACTCCATCCTACTCTTCTCTAACTAAGCTTAGATAAGGTCCCACCCACCTTCTAATCCACCCTTTCGTCTCCTGTAGCTAAGCTCCAGCTTTATAAAATCTCTAACCCACCGTTCCCTCTCCTCTAGCTAAGCTCCCACCCACCTTCTAACCCACCCTTTCGTCTCCTGTAGCTATCCTCCAGCTTTATAAAATCTCTAACCCACCCTTCCCTTTTCTGTAGCTAAGCTCCCACCCACGTCCCACCTTCTAACCCACCCTTCCCTTTCCTGTAGCTAAGCTCCCTACAATCTCGCCAAGATGTTTAAGCCCGAGGAAGAATGCGCGGCCCACGCCGTCAAGACCTTCACTGAATTCAACACTTTCTTCATGCACTGCTCCAGGCGATTCCAACAGGTAAGCTGCAGATGAAATATTATTTTATTATAAACCCGGGTTTGTTGATGTTATAACAGTGGGAACCGGGACCCCGATTTACCGAATACCAGGCCCTAGATTTACCGGAACCCCGATAAAAACAGCTGGGAAGTTTTTTTTTCCGGATTCACCATGAGCACGTATTGGCATGACGAGCAATCTTTGTGCCGTGAATGCCAAACTTATGACTCTCGTCATTCGTCGATATTGGTAAAAATTTTAGGCGTTATTAAGTTTTTCCGGTTGCTGAGTAGGGGTTCAAAAGGTTTCAGCTTATCACTGTCAAAACTTTCTAAACGAATAATACTCGTTTTGGTTGGAAGAAGGGTTTCAGTTATCGATCGGCATTTAGAAATCGTCTTTGATGTCATTTGAGAGTTTTCTACTTCTGTTTTATGTCTGGTTGGTTTATCGTATATTGGCTGATTTGGTTGTTATTTTTTCGATTTTGTTATCTTCAAGTTGGTTACCCCTAGCTAGATTGATTTGGAATTAATCAGCATCTCGTTACCACATGATTTCATAAACATTTCCACCAATTTCCATCACAGTGACATCAGTTGATTTATATCGCCCAATTTTAGTGCCAACACACATTACACAATCACTATCCGTTTTTAGACCTCTATCTCAATTGTTCATGATTTCACTCAATTGTATTGTTATTAGATAAGCCAATCACGTGATTCGATCACGTGACAAAAATACCAAGATCACGTGATCACATGAGTACACCATTCCAAATTAGGAAATGCAAGCAAACCTTGGTGATCTATGATGTTGCTAATTCTGCACACACCGATGCAAGGGGTGCAGCGGTGATCTGTGTCACTGACTGGCTTGCACGTGCACATTCACAACAATCACACACACTCTCTCTATCAGTGATTGTGATGTTATGATGTTGTTGAAGTGTTGTTTGAAATTATAGTTTCCGCTTGTTATAGTTTATATAAATCTGAAATAGTTAACTAAACTTCCACCGAAGTACAACCTAGCAAGCTTCAATGAAAATATATCTGCCTTACAATACAATAAGTAAGGGATAGTAGAACTGAGCAAAGTTGAATAAAGTAACGCTTAGTAAACGATGCCTCATCAAAATATGTTGTTATGCTTTAGGCCTTGATTCATATCAACTATAATAATACCATCCTTTATTTGCCCTGTCTTAACAGCCAGCTGCAGTTGCTGCTGTCTCATCTTAGAGAGACTTTTATTCTCGCTGTCTGCAAATGTTGTGTTTGCTTTCAGCTGTCTACTCCGTCTCATCCAATTGGATATATCGTTGTCCACCCCTTACTCAACAACTCGGCTTGATTTTCTCGAAGTAGCATGGTTCAAGAATCAAGGTCTAGTATCTAATTGGCTAGTTTTCGTGCACCTGCATCCATTTGGTTTGTTGTGTGATTGTATGTGTTCCAAAGCTATAGTTCTCCAAATTCTAAGCCACCACACAAATCTTTAGCTCTAAGCTACTACCGCCGCCAAGATGAAGATGGAAAAGATTGACCGAAAAGCGGAGGGATCCGCAGGAAAGCAGTTTGCCCACTTTGTCAAAGTTGGGTACAACAGGGCTCGCCAGGTACTAGACTCAATAATAGTTGGTGCCACTAAGATGAAATGCAGCTATAGTTGTTTTGTAGAGTTGTTTAGGGAAATATGTACTAGCTGCTGAAGAGATCGGTTGGTGTGGTTGCAGATGGTACATTTAACACTAAAAACTACGTGAAAGTCTTCTAGCACTTAGCAGCCTCGCAATATCTCTCTAACCACCCCACAATGCCTCTCTCTAACCACTCCACATTACCTCAAGATCATAACCAGGCCATATCTCTAACCACCACTCGTTACCCAGGTAACCGGAGAGAAGCTGGGAACTGCCCAGAGGACCGAATATGACCGTGAATTCCAGGATCTTTGCAACCGAGTTGACAAGCACGCCTTCTGGGCTAACATGCTTACCTCCAAGGTCGAGCTCGTTCTCCAGCCCAACCCCGGTAAGTAAAAGTTGATGAGTGGTTGGGTTCACGTAACCACTGCACTTGATGGGTTTATACCTCTATTAGTGAGATGCAATGGCCTTACAGAATTCTTGTAGCCTTCAGAGAGGGATATATTTACAGATCTCAATATAATTTTTATCAGTTTTAACTAATTTTCCATTATCCCCCTCAGCCTACCGATTTGAGGACTTCGTCACCGAGAAACTCGGAAACGAGCGTGAAATCCGTCACACCTACACCGAGCAGCTTGGAATCTGCATGTTGAACGCCGGTTCTGACATGTCCAGCTCTGATTACGGCCAGGCTCTTCTTATCATGGGAGATTATGAGAACAGGATGGGAGAGGCTGAGCACAAGATGATCAAGCAAGCTTTCATCAAGTTCGTCAAGCCTTTCATGGATGCTGCCGCCAAGGAGGGAGCCATTAACGTGAGTCATCATAATTAGCACCTAGTAACACACAAATCACCTAGCAACACCTAGCAACACACACCTCACCTAGCAACACCTAGCACCACACACTCCGCCAAGGAGGGAGCCATTAATATGAGTCATCATTACCCTTGTAGAGATATTGGCACCATTACCACCTATTCAATCTCGCACCAAGTAGAGATAAACACCAAAAAAAAGTGTTAAATAACACCCGAGGATATATCTACTGTCACGTACCCTAACCCTCTCACCCCTCCCAGAACGAGCGACGAACCCTGACCGCTCTCCGTCTTGATTTGGATGCCGCTAAGAACAGGGTCCGTGCTGCCAAGACCGCTGACGAGATGAAGGAGCTGGAGACTTTCGTTGATGAGGCCCAGAAGAAGTTCGATGAGCAGTATGAGATCTGCCGTGAGGTCCTCGAAGAGAGGTAAGATTCCGTGATCAGTTATAATACCGGCCTCGAGATGGATCGGAGTGATCCACTTCTTAACCCAACTCCAAACTACCTTGCAGTAGCCTATTTATAATCTAAAACTACACAAAGTCAAGCCGACTCGACACCCTCCTAACCCAAATTCCCCTCTCGACACCCTCCTAACCCAAATTCTCCTCTCTCCAGGGACCAGGCCAACGCTGAGATGGTTGTCCATCTTGAGGATCTGTGTGAGGTCCAGGTTGAGTACTTCAAGGCCGCCACCGAACTCGCCCAGGAGATGTGCTCCAAAGTGTTGAACCGACCGTAAGTCCCCTATCTCGAGTCAATTTCACCAAAGTTTTACTGGTTTTCAAAACATATCCATTTGTAAATTAAATTATAGTTTCGTTTGAAATGTTTAAAGTTCCATACTTATCCCTCTCTTTCTTTTTTCAGTACTAAGGGAAAGGCCCCTGTTCGTAAGAGGAAGGATAGCTCTTCCGATGAGGAATAGATCTAATTAATTAATTAATAATTAATTGTATGAACACTAATTGATTGTAAATAGACAATTGACAATTATTATGGGAATGGGATTTATTAATTGTATTAATTCAGTTAATCGCAGTTATACAGTTGTTTGTTAATTTAGTATCCTACAACAAGGGCGTCCTAAACAAAACTTCGCCAAAACAATAAATGAAGCATTTATTTGCCTCATGTTACGGACGCCCTTTCCATCCAGAATTCAACAGGCAATCATAGCAAACTGTCCGTTTACTCGAAGCAGTTTACGAGGGAGAGTCTCACTTTCTCCCTATGAAAAACGGGCCGTTATGGAAGGTTGGTATCATTGCTGCACCTGTTCACTCCATGAATTGTGAGTTCAATCTTGGTCTCACTCACTAAAGCGTACGTCACCAGGATAGATTGGGGGCAATCAGTGTTTCGGCTCCGATATATGACCCCACATCCCAGACGTGTCCCTATACTACTCAACCTTCATTCCAACCCCATCCACCTTCTCCTCAACCCCATGAAACATGGAACACTTGAAAGAGGCATAATTGTTTCTGAGGGGAACTCAGAAAAATATATCGTAATACATTTCAACACATCTCACTGATACATCACTGATACAGATCAATCTTTATGGACAAATTTACAAAAAACACACGATCTCCTATCAATAATATTCAATAATCCTGACCTATAATTTGTTCGTTCACGATATCTCTCTAAATTCCCTATCTGGCGCCGCAGACCCCATTTGAGAATCAAATCGGGGTCTGGCGCAGCCAGACAGGTTATTCCTGAGCCTTTGCACTCACTCTCTGACTCAACAGTCAACCCGCATGCCTTTAACCCTCCCCTATCTGGTTTAATAATAACATCTTCATAGTTTCTTCATGGTTTGTATAACTCACACCACTTCCCCAACTGTCACAATCAGTCTCTGAACAGTCTCTCTCTCTCTCTCTCTCTCTCTCTCTCTCTCTCTCTCTCTCTCTCTCTCTCTCTCTCTCTCTCTCTCTCTCTCTCACTCTCTCTGTCTCACTCACTCTCTCTCTATCTCTCTCTATCTCTCTCACTCTCCCTCTCTCTCCCTCTCTCACTCTCTCTCTCTCTCTCTCCCTCTCTCTCACTCTCCCTCTCTCTCTCACTCTCTCTCTCTCTCTCTCTCTCTCTCTCTCAGTCCCCCTCTCTCTCTCTCTCTCTCAGATAGTTTCTGTCAGCTTGACAACTGGTGATCTATCATGGTTATCGTGTGAAGACTGAAGGTCGTTCAAACGCACTTGCAAGAGGTCACGATGATGTCCTCAAAGAGTACAATCTGAAAAGTTATGGTTATTGGTTAGAATCAAATTATAGTTATTCTCTCATTCCTAACAAATCATTTTCCGTTTATTCTTTCCATCCCCCCTTTTATAATAAATTAATAGTCTGTCAGATGGCATGTCAATTCTAAAAAAGGTACTGCTAGACGAAGACAGTGTTAAACTATTGAACAGCAGTTTATTTAGTATATTTCAACTTTCTCGAGCTATGTCCCTCTCAGTTTGACTCCCCTTTCCCTTTTTTACTTTTTACAAAGATCAATTTAACTCTAGTTACAATCATGATACCCACCAGCTTTACTTGGGCATTTCATTGCATTGATCAACAGCATTAAACAACAATATACTGTAAACTTTTCGTACTTTCATAGTAATCACCACCAGTCAAACCTCGATATACCGTGTACCTCCGGTAAACCCTTCCTCCGAGGAGTCCGGTAAACCGAGGTTTGACTGTTTTGAGTATTCATCCTAATCATGCTAATGGTAATTAATTAATTAATACATACATCCTATTAGTAATTACCTCATTATCTTCCCTTATGGCTTTAGCTGATTCGTAGGTCGATGGCACACAGCACGGCTGATACATCGGTTCCCTCATGTGTTCTGCGTAGTTACCTGTTCAGAGTTTTGTGATGATATTGATTTATGATTGATAACATAATTTTAAGTAGACATTAATTAAATATAAGAGAGGTAAATAACAGAGATATGATTAAGGAGAAGAGTTGAAAGCCAAGTCATTCAACACTTCCACTTCTCTCTTTGCATTGTAGAAAAAGTTGATCGTCTGATCGTCCCTTATCTTTGTAAATCGTATACACCCCTCCCCTAAAACCATCCTCGCACGCCGTCCCTCCTTGTCTTTGTGTTTGACCACCCGACCAACTACAATCTACACCAATTGAAACAGGATAAGAACTCTATTTTTATTGTTTAACGATAATCACTGTCAACTGATAACGAACTACAAAATGAATTTGCAGTTGTACATAATGTTCAAAATTAAAATCCTTGGTTGATTAAGAGATTGCGAGTAGAGTAGAACTGAGTAGTAACGACTATATTGTTGCGTCCATAAATTATAATGGTTTTGTGTCGCTGACCTTAAGCAACGTATTGTTTATAAATATATCGCATGTTACTGTTGGTGAGCAGCTCCCGGCCACCTTCATTTCTCAGCCACCTTTACATCCCCAGTGAAGTCACTAGATAGGCCCCATGGAACTGTCATTAAGCGGAGAGTGTCATGGGGCCTATAATTTCAGCCTCCCGTCCACTCACTAGCTCACCGAGGCATTGCTCAGCATATCATATCACGCTCAGATCACGTTCTGTGTCTGATCAATTGATGTGAATAAATCTGTATGTTGGTTGGCAAATTTGGAGAAAATCACAAATTCACATTCAACTGTTCCAGATCATTTCATGTTCCAGCAAGAATTTCTATTCAGCCACACCTTTCTTTTTCAGTTACTTCTCTTTTTCATCTTTCAATCCTCTCTCTTTTTCAATTCCCCCCCCCCGGCCCGGGAAAAAAAAACGGGTGATCATCATGTGTTTCGTTAAAGGGTCCTCAACGCCTTGAAAGGGTCACGAATGTCTAAAAGAGTACAATCTGAAAAGTTTGGTTTTTTTGTTAAAATCAAATTAGGTTTTCCTCTTTAAACAAAAAATTTTCCATTTATTTTTTCCTCCCCCCCCCCCCCCCCCCCCTTTTAAACCCAAACTTGGGGGGAGACCACTGGGGTTTGGTTTGGGGCCTTTTTAACTCTCAAACCTCGCGCACCCTGAATTCAAATTCGAATTTTTCGCGGAAAAGTTAAATTTTTCGCGAAAACTCATTTCGGCTGAGAAATTTTTGAAAAGATGTATTTTTAGTCATCTCCGGGTGTCCTTTATCAATCCGGGGTAAATTTCCCCTTTTTTAAATTTTTGGTGAATGGGTCAATTTTGGCCCGGGATTTAGCCAAAAACTAGACCAAAAAACAAAGGAAATTTGTTTGGAACACCCGTGGCCTTTTGTCGATACTTGACGCTGCGGGAAATGCACCTAAACATCTGAGCTACTTATAGGTATCGTTGTGCCATCTCTCTAACACACGCACACTCTCTCTCTCACTCTTTCTCGCGTCTTGCTCTGACGAAGGGTGCATTTCCCGCAGCGTCAAGTATCGACAAAAGGCCACGGGTGTTCCAAACAAATTTCCTTTGTTTTTTGGTCTAGTTTCTCAGGATTTTTGTAAACAGGTATCAAAAATATGCAAATAACAGCTAAACGGTGTGAGATACGAATTTTTGTCCGGGGGCCGACCCCCCATAAATCGACTATTCTGCGTCGGAATATGTCCATGAAAACTTTCTAGGACCAGCTGAAGTGGATATATTCAGAATATGCATTAAATCCTGAATTGGCGCATAAATATGCAAATAACGGCTAAACGGTGCGATATACGACTTTTTGTCTGGGGAACGACCCCCCATAAATCGACTATTCTGCGTCGGAATATGTCCATGAAAACTTTCTAGGACCAGCTAAAGTGGAAATATTCAGAATATGCATTAAATCATGAATTGGCGCATAAATACGCAAATAACGGCTAAACGGTGCGAGATAAGAATTTTTGTCCGGGGACCGACCCCCCATAAATCGACTATTCTGCGTCGGAATATGTCCATGAAAACTTTCTAGGAACAGCTGAAGTGGAAATATTCAGAATATGCATTAAATCCTGAATTTGCGCATAAATATGCAAATAACGGCTAAACGGTGTGAGATACAGCTTTTTTTCCAGGGGACGACCCCCCATAAATCGACTATTCTGCGTCGGAATATGTCCATGAACACTTTCTAAAACTAGTTAATACCGATATATTCAAAAAATTTTACATAAATTATGCATAATTTATGACTTCCCATACTCAAATCAAGATTTTATATAGCCTATTACACGTAGAATAGTCGACTTATGGGGGGTCTTCCCCGGGACAAAAAGCTCTAAATCCAGCCGTTTTCGCTCTAAGTGTTTTGCAAAAAGGTGGTGCGTATGTATGTATGTATACAGAGTAAGCGTTTGGGACCCCCCTCGTAACTTTTGAACGGAACGATCGATCCACTTGAAATTTTGAACACTAATAGATATCATTGAGGTAGCTTTACATAAAAAATTTCAGCTTCCTAGCTTGTCGGGAACATGGTTTAATAGGCGCTCAAAAAGGGCGAAAGTCGCATCCGTATGGTAGCGCCCCGAATCGGGCAAAATTAAATTTTCCGCGCCTGAGTTTATCTTTTCAGATTTGATCTTATAATGTTCTAGGATGACCTTAGAAGGGGTGGGATGGTTTTTTCATTGCTGGGGGCTTTGCCCCCAGACCCCCATTAGGCCACGGGGCACTTGCCAGTGCAGTGATTTCAAAAACGGTGAAATTGACTCAGTATGGATAAAGGACACCTCGAGAGATGTACCACTAAATAAGTTAGCCTCTTACAAATGATTTCTCAGCCGAAAATGGGATTTTGCGAAACTTCGAACTTCGAACTTCAGTGTGTGTCGCGAGGTTGAGAGTTGAACGAGCGTGCCCAACTTCAGTGTGTCTCCCGCCTAATAGTCTGTCTGAGTGCCTGTCAAGTGTCAATTCCAAAAACTTTATTGTGGGTACTGCTAGACGAAGACAATATTAAACTATTGACAGCAGTTTAGTTAGTATATTTCAACTTTCTCGAGCTATGTCCCTCTCAGTTTGACTCCCCTTTTATACTTTTTACTTTTTACAAAGATCAATTTAACTCTAGTTACAATCAGGATACCCCACGTCAGCTTTACTTGGGCATTTCATTGCATTGATCAACAGCATTAAACAACAATATACTGCAACTGTAAACTTTTGGTATTTTCATGTAATCACCACCAGTCAAACCCCGATATACCGTGCACCCCGATATACCGCGCACCCCGATATACCCTTCCTCCGAGGAGTCCGGTAAACCAAGGTTTGACTGTTATATACATCCTAATAGTAATTAATTGATTAATTAATTAATAGTAATTACCTCATTATCTTCCCTTATGGCTTTAGCAGACTCGTAGGTTGATGGCACACAGCACGGCTGATACATCGGTTCCCTCATGTGTTCTGCGTAGTTTCCTGTTCAGAGTTTTGTGATGATATTGATTTGAGAATTATGATTGATATCATAATTTTAAGTAGACATTAATTAAATATAAGAGAGGTAAATAACAGAGATAAGATTAAGGAGAAGAGTTGAAAGCCAACACGTTTTATAATAATCCCACTCAATCTAGTTCTTGTATCAGTGGCAGGAATGAGGTATAAATATACGTGGCAATGTTTTGTTCTCGTGCGTGTCACACATATCTCGGTCCTGTCACAGATTTGAATGGCTCATGACGTGACGCGCGATGACCCCCGGATAATAATCGAAGCGCGGAAATGTACAACTTTTCCCACGGTACCGCGCGGAAATGTACTTTTCATGTAACGAGGTTTCATGTCATCGCGCCATCCTGTCAGAATCACAGTCTCACAAATGACTACTCCCCGAAGTCATGCAGTATGTCACACGGCAGATGACACATTTTGTCATTAGATGCTATTTGTCATTGTCCCACATTGAATACTCACTAGAGAGACAAAGTGTGACGTTTTTGTCATAGTGACACCTGTCATCATCTATTGCTATAGTCTAGTAGGTCATCGGATGTGATGACTAATTAAATCATGACACACGGTCTAGTCTGGTCTAGTAGACTATAATACCCGGCTAGTCACTACCCACAGGGTCGCGGCTACTGCAGACTACTGCATCCAACTCTCGATTTCCCATGCACCTTGAATCTTGATATGGAAGTCCGGTAAATCGAGGTTTAATAAAAGGATTTCTGCCACTTACCCAACACCATGGTATGTGTAGGTGAACCATCCATCTTCCACAGATAGGGGCATGATCCTGCACAATAGTTCACATATAACCCATCAGGGTCCCTTGATATTTGGCTATGTCCATATCTCGAACGAATTGGAGGTAGAGGATTCGGAAGGCCACACTTCCCCGTGTCCTCGGGCTGCTGTGACCTTTCCCGGGGCTGGCCCTCCCCTAAAAAGGGAAATTTTTTGTTTAGGGGGTGTTGTTAGGGTTTGGCGGGTGACCATTATCGTTTGGTCGGGCCTAGATTTTGGGGGGGTTTGTTGGGGCCGGGGGGGTGGGGGGCCCGGGGGGGGTTGCTAGGGGTTGCTAGCGGGTTCAGGGTTGTTCGGGTTGCTAGGGGATTATCTTACTATATAATGCAAAAACACCCGAAACTTGACCCCCCCAGGGCATGTTTGGGGGCCCCCTAAATCGTCGTCATCAAGATCAATCACGTAACTTTCATGCTAGGAGTACCCCACATCCCAATGATCAGATCACCCAACTGAGGATAAAGATCACCCCACCCCCCCAAGATCGATCATCCCATGGGGATAATCACCCACCTTTGATCAGATCCCCCCATTAAATATCAATCATCCCATGATATCAGATCCCACTTTTCCCCCCCAGTACCCCACTTTGGGGAAAGAATCCCCCATAGGATTTGGAAAAAATAGACCAAAGACTGACGACAGAAAAATTTGAGATAAAAGGGAAGAGAGAAGGAGGAAAGGGGAAGAGGAGGAGAGAGGCAAAAGAGAGAAGAGAGAAAAGGGGATAGAAGAGAGAGAGAGAGAACAAATAGAGCCCCGGTGAGACAAAAAGGAGAACGCCCAAGAGAAAGAAAGAGAGACAAGAAGAGAGAAAGAGATAAAAATAAAAGAGCAGAAACAGAGAGAAAAAACGAAAAGAGAAGAGAGGCCCAGATTGTAGCAAACTTATCTTTTTTCCTGCCCCACTCAACGATCTCGTTTCAAAAAACCAACATTTTGGGGTTTTCCCCCCAGCAACTGTTTTTTACCAGCAACCAAAACCCCCAAAACCAAATCTAAATGTAACCATATTTTTCACTTTAAATCTCTTTCCCCACTACAATTTCCTTCCCCCTCTTTCTCTCTCCCGCAAAGAGAGAAATTTTTTCCCTTTTTAACGCCCCCTCTCCTCCTTCTCTCTCTCCCCTTCCAAATCCCCCTTTTTTAAAAAGGGCCAAAATTTAAACCACCTCCCCCTTTTTTTAAAACCGCTCTCCCCCTTTTTTTTTTTACAAAAAACCCCGTTTCCCCCTCTCTCCCCCCCCAAACAAACTAAAATATTCCCCACTGTGCAAATTTAAAAAAAAAATCCACCTTCACTTCCTAACTCGGGTTGTGTGGGAAAGACTTACCCTTTTCCCGCAAAACTCAACGACCCTCTTTTTCAACGACGATTTTGGGTTTTTTCCCAGGGAACATGGTATTTTCCAAACCCCGGACAAAACCGAAACGAATCATAATTTTTAAACCATATTTTCACATTTAATCTCTATTCCCATTTAACAATTTCCTTCTCCCCCTCTCCCCCCTCCCCCCCCCCCCCCCAAAGAGAGAAACTTTTTTTTTCCCTTTTTAAAAACGCTCCCCCTCTCTCTCTCTCTCTTTTCTCCCCTTCCCCCTCTCCCCCAATCTCCCCCTTTTTTAAAGGGCCAAAATCCACTCCCCCCCCCTTTTTTTAAAAAACGTTTCCCCCTCTCTTTTTTTTTTTTTAAAAAAGAAAAAAACGAGACCCCGAAAATTCTCTCCCCTCCCCCCCCAAACTACGCCCGGAAAATTTCCCCCGCAGGGTGCTAATTAAAAAAAAACCCCTCTTCACTTCCTAACTCAGTTTTTTTGCAAAAACTTATCTCTTTTTTTGGGTATCGAAAACCACCTCCACACTCTGTTTAGAGGAAATCGGAACCGCTTGCCCTTTTTTCATAACGCCTAAAAACTTTTATCTGCCATGAAAATTGTAGCCCAAACACTACATAGTTCAAATTTTGGGGGTTTTGGGGGCCGCCACTTTTCGAAAAGGGGAAAACCAAATCTTGTTTTTTCCTTTCCTAAATTTTCTTTTGAAAACAAACAAAAATTTGCGAGCGGTCTTTAAAAGCTGGGGGTTTTCAAACTTCGGCCGTTTCCAGGGATAGTTTAACATTTTCATGTTAAAACCCCAGGTTTTTTTTGGGGCAAAGTAAATTTGATTTAAAAACATATTTTGTACAAATGGTCCAACTTCAAGACCTTTTTAATTTTGATGGCCAGACCTTTGAAGATAGAAACTTCAAACTTTGCCACGATCTTTAATATGATGTTAAGCATATCTGACATACTTTTTCAAAAAAAAATTTCATCATTAACACCTAAAACTGATCTTAAAACCAAGGTTCCGGAGATAATTTTTCAAATATGAGTACAGAATTGTAATTTTCAGACAATTTGGTGGGGAATACCAAAATTTGGTGCATTTTCATTGAGTGGTTGAGGAGCTATTAATTTTTGAAGTGAATCAAACCGCTTCTGTAACCCCTAGCTCAGGTCGCCGGGCGACCTTCGCGCGCGCTGGCAAGGGGTAACTTCGTAACCAATCTCTTTCTGCACAACTCAACGATCTCGTTTCACACGAGCGATCTTGGGATTTCCCAGCGAACATGGTATATCCAGCGACTAAACCGAAACGAATCATAATATGTAACCATAGTTCACATTTAATCTCTATTCCCGACTACAATTCCTTCTCCCTCTCTCTCTCCCGCAAAGAGAGAAACTGTTTTCCAGTTTAACGCTCTCTCTCTCTCTCTCTCTCTCTCTCTCTCTCTCTCCAATCTCCCTTTTTTACGGCAGAAATACACTCTCCCCCTCAGTTTAACGCTCTCTCTTCTTTTTTTACAGAAGAAACGATATCTCTCTCTCCCCTCAAACTACGCGATATGTCACGCACTGTGCTAATTAAAAAAATCCATCTTCACTTCCTAACTCAGTTGTGTAGCAAGACTTATCTCTTTCTGCACAACTCAACGATCTCGTTTCACACGAGCGATCTTGGGATTTCCCAGCGAACATGGTATATCCAGCGACTAAACCGAAACGAATCATAATATGTAACCATAGTTCACATTTAATCTCTATTATTTGCCTCCACCCACCCCTCCGCCCACCCCCCCACCCACCCAGACAGATAGGTCTCACATTACACATATAATACGTACAATACCCGTCCTGCCACTTATAATGTAAACCTACCATATGCCAGACCAATTCAAGATACTATAATACTATAATAATGAAACCCCAAACACCTAATATGTGGGTGACCTAAAATCCTAAAAACGGAGGCAAAACCTCGTACAATAACCTATGTAAAACGATAATAAACCACACCGCAGTAGCTATCAGGCTAATCGAGACTAAAGAATAGAAAGCGACATCCCCTCTTGTCGCAGGGGGATAGAGCCACGGAGCCAAGAATCACAGAAAGAAGAATCAAGATTCTGCGACTCTCGAAGGAGTTTAGTCTCCCGAACCCGAAGCCACCTATAATGCGAACCTGTCCTGTGGTCAGTTCCTGATGGTGGGGGAGGGGAGGGGGGCTATTCTCCTAGTGCCGGCGATATCGCTTTGCGATAGTCCCCTGTGGGCTTGCCGTTGGCAAGCCCAGGCACTCCGTAGATAGATAGATAGACAGAGATAGAGATAGAGAGGTAGGACTAAGAGGAAACTGAGAAGTGAGAGATATGAAAAACGATCAGTTTTAAGCCATCCGTAGGATGGCCTGGGTCCACTAGTGGTCTTAAATTTGAGGACAATGTCAGGGGATTGAGATAATGAATTGTTAGAGGCAACCATACTAAGTGGCTGTGGAGCGTTGATGAGGGAATGGTTAAATACGGGGAAGGGAAATAATATGGTTATACGATGGATGTAATAACCCATTCTAGGGGAGGGAAAATAAATTAATCAAAACAGTTCTCCGAGTTGTACTTCCCCAACTAGTTTTATAGCTAGAGGAAATTTGCTCTTGTTTGGAAACGAGTATAAGGGGAAACTCTAACTGAATGGCATCCCATCAACAGTAAAACTCTAACTGATATAATGGACCACAGTGTTGGTTCTTTCTCTGTATTCTCTCTGTGTGCGCGCCCGCACCCGGGCATACCCAATGTACTGCCTACAGAGAGAATACAGAGAAAGAACCATCACTGTGGTCCATTATCAGTTAAAGTCTTACTGTTGATGGGATCCCATTAATGGGATGCCATTCAGTTAGAGTTTCCCCTAATGAGAGGAAGTCACGAAAAAAAGGAAGATAGTTTGATGTGGTTAAACAACTTAGGAGTGTTAGTTAATTTCGTTACCAAGTATGTAGTTGTTCGGTTGTGGAATTGTTATATGGGTGAGGCTCCCTCAATTCACAACACAATAACGTGTTTGTTTGCAGAAACTCACATAGTAGCTGGGGTTATTCAGATTTGCCCTTGTTGCATCATAAAATGGCTCCTTGATCTTTCGTTTTGATTGTCGGCAACTTTTTAGGAAAATCCGCGGTCTGAAAGAGGGTGAATTTTTGTTTTGCCGAGAAACGACGTGCCCAAGGAAATTTTTGATTATTTTTGTAGCTAAAGTTCATCTGAGCCTAGCTCTCTGCTCTAGTCAGAGAGGGAGAGAAAAGGGTCAATGGTAACCATTATAACTTGACATCTCTTATAAAAATGGATTAAACAGTTTTCTAGTTTCTAGTTTCTCTCCATGAAGTCTCAATTAACTGTGACGCAGGCAAGACAAGTCTAGTATGGCTCATGTCATGTCAATCCTCCTGAAATCCTAGACATCTAGGCAGAGAGGGAGCGAGAGCATTCCGTTCGCGTTGCTTTCATAACCGAAACTTTGATTTAGTTTTTTCTCAGTTTAAATTTGTTGTCTCCGTTTTACTCAGTTTTCGAATTTTCGATTAACGCGGTCTTGATAAATTCTGTGTTGAGTCATCTATACCGGGTTTATGATTTACCGCGTTATGGTTCCCCGGGTGTCTGGGTTTTTTATTTACCAATTACCGGTTGCCAACCTTGATATAACTTACTTGTGCTCCCCAACAACAGTAGCTCGGAACTGTGGTACCAGTCCTTTCTGGTTTTCTGATGAATGCGGTCTAATCTGGAAGCCCAGCCTGATCTTATTCCTTCCAACAATTTCCTGTAATTAATGTTTGCAATTAGTACAATAATCGATTGTTATGTTCTAAGTCTAACCCTTCTTTTCGAGGGCAAATAATCGATTGTTTAAATATGAGCTTGATGACGGTTCCAATCCTGTTTTGATTATTTGAATGTGAGCAAGTGCACCGCTAGACAGAATATCAGAGACCTTTATTAATTTGTCAAAAAATAGACAAGGACAGAGATGCTAGAATTAATGAAATTCGATTATAACATGTATCCTTGTAAAATATGTGACCAGAATTTATTCAAGCTTGACATAATACTTATAGTTCAATCTTTAATTGTATTATTTTAGCCCTTAAAGCTACCCCCGCCCCCCCAATCCGTGGGAGAGATGGATTGATGAGGGAGGGAGAGAGAGAGAGAGAGATGTATTGATAAGGGAGAGAGATAGATTGATGAGGGAGGGAGAGATGGGCACTTGACGACGGGTCCCAGGGAGGGCCCCTGTAGAAAGCGACAAAGGAGTTGGGAAGAAGAAAGAGAATGGAGGAATGGAGAGAAAGAGAAAGAGAGGGGAGAGAGAAAAGAAAAAGAGAAAAGGAAAAAAAGAAAAGAGAAGAGAGAGAAAAAAGAGAGGGGGGGGAAAAGGGGACCCCCCCCCCCAAAAAAATTTTTTTTTTTTTTTTTTTTTTTCCCTTTTCTCTCCTCCCCCTCTCTTTTTCCTTCCCCTTTCTCTCCCCCTCTCTCCGCCTCTCTCTCCCCCTTCCCTCTCTCTCTCCCCTCCTCCCTCTCTCTTTCTCGTCTCCCCTCCTCTCTCTCCTTCCTTTTCCCCCCCCCCTTCTTCCCCTTTTCCCCCTTCCTCTCCCCCCTTTCCCCCTTTCCCTTGTTTTTTTCCTTCCCTTTTTTTCCTTCTCCCCCTTTACCCCCCCCTCTTTCCCCTTTTTTCCCCCCCTTTTTCCCCCCCCCTTCCCCCCCGTTTTTTTTTTTCCCCCTTTTTTTTTTTTTTTTTTTTTCCCCCTTTTTTAAAATTTTATTTTTTTTTTTTTCCCTTTAAAACGTCGGACCCCTTTTAGGGACACCCTCGGGGGAAAGGCTCTTTCCATAAATCGGGGTGCCCCCAAAATGGGGGGTCAAATAAGGTTAATTTCCTATTGGGGGGAAAAAAATCCTTTCCCCTAAATGGGGTCCCCTAAATCGGGGCCCCAAATCGGGTCCACTGTATTCCAATTCGTACTGCCACAACTGAAAATATATTTCCAGGAACCGACCAAAACAGTAACACCAATCAGAACTCTTATTTAGGTCCCCTGACTGGTTATCACCCAAATCAGGGCCCATATTTCCTGATTCGGTGGGGGTTTTCCTGACTTGCGGCCCCAACAACATCTCTTGCAGATGGCTAACAAATGAATAAAAAAGGGAAAAAAAAATGTAACAACTTTGCTTGGGGGCACATCCCATGGTTCCTATTGAAATAAAAAATGGGTCAAAAATTTTTTAGAAAGTTTTAACAACCATTTTGTGAAAATTGGAAAACAAACCCGGGTTTTACTAGATGCTGATCGTTGAATCCTTCATACACATTAAAAGATTTCCACCCCCGGCTATTCTTCCCAATCTGTTTGCTATCAAGCACAACGTGATCTCCCTGGAGAAGCAGGGATTCCACCCTCTGGGCGGAACGGGAGGATTGCCCATACTGGTACAGTCGTAACTCCGCACTGCATAGTGACTGAAGGGGAGAGGTGATTTAGTTAGCTGGTAATTGGAAGGGAATCCATTAATTGGTAATTAGAGTTTGTGTAAGTCTAAATGTGACTATATACTATCTCTGTCCCTAGCAGATACTTCTGTTTAGGGACAGTGTAACATATTATTTGTACCTACCAAATCATTATCGGGGACTAATATTAATTAATATTAATAATAATTAAGGGGAACTTACCTTTTCTAGGGTGTGTCTAAGGTGATTCCTATTAATTGTGAAGTTAACACTAAACTGAGAATTATCTGACTTCAACGACTCTGAAAGGTAGAGAGAGAGTTAGAAGTTGGAGAGTATCATATATTTGTCACTTGTCACATAACACCATATATGGTCATATATCACGCGACACATAACACCATATATGGGCATATCATAGATTTGTCACTTGTCCTCAATTATCAATCTGTCATTTGTCATTCATTTGTCACTCTTGAAACCCAATATCTTTTTACAGTGCAGGTTTCGCTTGTGTATCAATATAACTAGCCCTTTTGACATGTCTCTTATCCGATACCAATCTGTCAGAGCATTGGCGGCTGACAGATACCAATACCACAAGACTCTTGCAAGATCAGTATCATCCGATACCAATGTGAGAGTTGAGACGTTTCGATTGACACTTCAATGCAGGTATATCCCCCGGTAATACACGGGATATCCACGTAAAGATGAAGACATGTGATAGTGAAATATTTATAGTTGATCGAGAAGATACTATCGAATGGGTTATTTATCGTGAAACCTCGATTTACCGGACCTCGATTTATCAGATGGAAAAATTTCCCCCAAATTAGGATTGAATTAGCTTGATATCAAACCTCTAAACACCTTAATTCGAGGTTTTACTAATAGGTTTAAGTAAAGTACCTGGATAAAGCACTGTAATATCTGTGTTGGCATCGTTTTTACAGCACCGAGCGTTGATAAATTCAGTCTCTGAGGTCATGAAATAATCAATCTGAAGGTTTTTACTGGCCCGCGTCCCAAGAATCATGTTGTGAAGGAGTAGGAGGAGGAGGGATGAGGGAAACATGGTGAGCTGAGGAGGAGGGAGGTTGGGGGTTAGAGGGAGCTGAGCAGGAGGTAGGTTGGGGGTTAGAGGGAGCTGAGGAGGAGGGAGGTTGGGGGTTAGAGGGAGCTGAGGAGGAGGGAGGTTGGGGGTTAGAGGGAGCTGAGGAGGAGGGAGGTTGGGGATGGTGCCAACTTGGGGATGGTGCTAACTTGGGGTTGGTGCGGGCACGCGAACATGAGGGGCGTGACGTGCCCAAAACTTGGGGATAGGGAGGATGGAGAAGGAAACTGTAGATAGACAATGACGTATGCCATAGGCATATAATTTGACAAAAGTAGGTTACTTGAGAGAGAAAGGCAGGGCAAGGGAATGAAAATTGAAACATTCTGCATACGTACGTGGGCTGCGTCTAGACGCAAAAAAAGGTTCCACCTAGCCTAAATCAACTGCTCAGAAATGCCAGTTAGGTTTTCGCGATAGGAAATTGAAGGGCTAAAATTTATGTAGGCACATGCTTTATCTTCATTTTAACAAGTTTCTAACCGTATTCTCCTCTCTATCTCTCATATTATCTTACTAGAAACCGGTTATGCATTTTCGTACTTTATATTTCGAGTACAATAGTAGAAGTTGTCACCCCCCCCCTGGGTGGCGTGCGAGTTTTTATTTGCGTGTCGGAAACTTGTTTTGGCTCTCACGCTTTGTTTCTTGACCAATTTCGTCAAACGGACTCACAAAATTATGCTCTTTCCGATGATATGCAGCATTTTGCCGAAAAAATGAAAGCAATTGGGGGCTGTCAGGCGCAAATACGACGCCGCGTGTGAAAAGGGGGTGACAACTTCAAAAAATCCGACTTTAATCAAAAATTGACGAGACAATAAAGACGAAGGGGGAATATAACGATAGTATAGTTAGAAAAGCAAAGTAGGGCAATATATGAATATCTGGGCGGAAGGAGTTGACGGAAAAAAAACTTAGTTCTATAGAAATTGGTACATATATAATATTGTTCAGAATATAATGTCTTTTAGAAAGAAGGGATGGATATATTTATATTGTCACGCTACGAGCTAGCGTATCGGAAAATTAGATTACTATGCCACAATTATATTACAGTTGGGACAACAAGAAATGTCAAACCTCGATTTATCTGACCTCGATTTACCAGAATCGTGGTTTTACGGTATGATAAACAGCAACACCAATCAAAAACAGCTACCACGGGGTCCTTGGTGCAAATAATAAATATCTATATGAAACCTCAGGTCTCGGGTGAAAGGAAAATCTTCAACTAGATCTGTGGTGATAAACACGGTATCTTGAAAATTCCAAAGTGCATTGAACTGTAACCTTAGACCTTGTTGGATATGGAGCTGTATCCTAAATATTCGATAGATAAAGAATATAATTATTGTCCGATAGACCAGTGAAGAATAAGGAATGTTTATCGATATGATATGGTGAGGTCGTATTATAGTAATTCTAATCAAAATTAGGGTGCCAATAGTAATTCTCGTTCGTCGAATCGTGTGTCCAATCAAGGATTGGACACACGACTTTTTTACCAGGGTAATGATTTATGATTAAAACTGAAACTTGTTGAAACTAATTTAAACTCCCTACAATTGCTGTCGACAACTAACAACACGAATCAAAACAAAAAGTTGATACAAAACACCTTTATATACTAACTGGTAGTAGAGCTACGCCACAAACTAAGCTACATCTGTAGTGCGTGTGAACTTTGAAGTGAAGTGTTTAAAAACACGTCATGCATAGACTTTTCTCGGTCCCCCTTTCTTAGACTTGTGCTTAATTAAAATCTAGATAGAACTGCTTGGAGGCTTACGATAAACTTGGATAGAAGACATAAAATATCATAGCTTCTATGTGAAACAAGGATGTGATCGATGTGATTGAGATAAGTCTAGATAATCAGCTCTATAACTAAAGTATGTATAACTGGCTTTAGTAGACGCCAAAATCAAATGGTAAATCAAAGCACCAAAAAATGAGCCAAAGACAGTCAGACAAGAGCCTAATCAATCACAACTGTACAGCTCAGAGTCGTTCTCTCACGTAACCTATCAGGCCAATGCTCAGACCACGGTTCTCGCGTGCTCCGAAAGAAATGAGAATAGGGTCAGGCTAATGCTCTGACAGCACGTAACCGTGCGAGATGACGCGAGATGATGACAAGTGTTATCATGATCTGATAATAAACGGCCTGATTCAATTAGCAAGTGCCCAATGTCTAGATCTGATAGATATGGCACTGTGATGACTATGCAGCTCCGGCCACCATCTCATCATGTGCAAGGCCATGATATGCACGGAGTGAGTAGAGACGTGGGATCTGGATAGACGTGTCTAAAATTCCTGAGACACCGATAATATTATATATCCTCATTTCTTTTCTTTCTATCGGTCTCTATCTTTTTTCTCTCTTTTTCTCGTTTCTCTCTATTCCTCTTTCTCTCTCTCTCCATTTCATGCAGTCCGGACACATATTTATGTTCCCCTATTGGGTCTAGACTGGCCGATATGATAGACGTCATAATATAACAAATTACTTATCCCCTTAACATGAACAAACAAATTAAAAAAAAAGAGAGAGAGAGAGAGAGAGAGATAGAAAAGATAAGAGAGAGAGATAGATAGAGAAGAGGGAGAGACAGAGAGAAACAAAATACAGTATAATTATTAGTTGACGATTCTAAAATGATTAACATCATGGGCGGAGAATTCCTACAATCCTTGATATCTATGAAACAAGATCAGGACGACGCGGGCAGTAGTAAATATTACTAAAAGTGTAGTAAATATTATGTAGGACGAAAAGGGATATAAAGCGATAGTGTGAGAGAGAGGGCTAGATAGAGAGAGAGAGACATAGATAGGCAGAGATATAGTAATTGATTACCACGAAGACCTTGGAATTCGTGGGTAGCTTCCTTCTAAAAACATTGAATCTTGCCCCCTCACCTTTTGACCATCATGAATAATTTGGCATCGGGAGATCCAGGGGAGAAAGAAAGAAGGATATAGAGAGACAGGGAGAGAGAGAGAGTTCAGAGACTTAAAAAGCAGAAGAGAGGCCGCAAATTGAAGTTCAGAACAGGGGCGCCATGATGGGGTTAAGAGATGTAGGAACATATATCGAATAGAGAAATGAAGAAGAGAAAAAACGTGAGATGCAAAGATAAAAGAGAGAGATGAATAAGGGGTAAATAAGAGTACTAGGGCATACTCGGCATTGGGAAGTGAAGCGAAGAGGTAAAGAGATTATAATGGGGCTGGGTGTGGGATATATTGTAGCTACTAAAATTTCATTTTTCCTTGTGCAAAAGATAATATTATCGGTGACTCAATTATTGAACAGTTAAAATAGTTTCATTCCTTCTTAGAACATACAATGAGCATGAACATGAGCAATACTGCAGATGGGGTGATTAAAAACACAAAAAGGGACTGAGAAAGAGCAATAAAGCTGGGGTGATTGAAAAGAGAAAGAGGAAGTAGCTGCAATAATGATAATTCAACCCCAATTCAAACGGGGCATATTATATAAGCAAACATATATGTGTATGGCTTGTCACAAGGAAATAGATTTTGCACGTTCCCAGACTCATCTATACGAGAGAGTAGTTATGTTATTGAGAAGGCCGTATGTTCCATCCTGGAGCATACGGCCTTTGAATACATATAAACCGGCATAAGGCATGCCGTGAATAACTGTATATCCAGTGGATCAAGAAAAGGAAGATGCTAAGAAATCAATCAATTCAAATTTAGGCAGTTATAGTCAAGGATAAAAAGAAAATGTCCAACACTCCAACTCCAAGGGGCAAAATACAAGTCAGGAAGAGGAATAGAAAACAAGCCCGGCCAGTAATCCAACAGGGAATGTTTAGTGTAAGACGAGCGCTCGCAACTTAGCAGTATGCATGTACTATGTGTACCCGGAACCAAGTATAAGGTGCTTCTTAAAATAGCTCACCCCATCCTCCTTCTCTCTCTCTCTCTCTCCTTCTCTCTCTCTCTCTCTCTCTCTCTCCTTCTCTCCTCTCACTCTCTCTCTCTCTCTCTCTCTCTCTCTCTCTCTCTCTCTCTCTCTCTCTCTCTCTCTTTCTCTCTCTCTCTCTCTCTCTCTCTCTCTCTCTCTCTCTCTCTCTCTCTCTCTCTCTCTCTCTCTCCCATCCTGTAGCTATAAGAGGCACACGCACACACTTTGGTTACAATGTGCACCCTGAGTTTCCGCCCTCAACCTCAGTGAGCTGAGAGAGAGAGAGAGAGAGAGAGAGAGAGAGAGAGAGAGAGAGAGAGAGAGAGAGAGAGAGAAAGAGAGAGAGAGAAAGAGAGAGAGAGAGAGAGAGAAAATAGAGGGGTTTAGAGAGAGAGATAGAGAAATGGAGGGTGGGAGCTCTTGGTATCATGTGGCTTGTTTCCTGCCCCAAGATTGGATAGCGCCAAGTTGCCTCATTGGTCAAATCTCCTCACAAGGGCAGTGCAAGTTCCCTCCTCTCTCATCTCTCTTTCTCATCTCAGTCTCACCCCTTCCGACAATATGTGCATATGTTATGGTGTGATGTATAAATCTCGGAGCTTTTCCGGGCACTAAAATATAGCTCAGAGAGGACACAAACATACTCCTTCATTCAAAACAAGGATAGTATAGCCAAAGAGAGTTAGATCGAGCTGATCGATTTGCTAAAACATGTATACCACTACTACAAAATATTCGTCTCAGTACAGATCTGGCTTCCTCACGGTAAAGACACGTGTCAGCAAGTGATTCAGTGCAATGAAGCACATCTTTTTAGTTAACTTCAAATATTGTGACTGGGAAGAATCATAAACACGGTGGGTTACGGTGCGAGCCATGAAGTACGACCAGCCTCTTGTACGTGGCTTCACCATCGTCCACATGATCAGATCGAAAACCTGACCTATTTTTCTGACCCCTATCCAGTTCAAACAGATCTACTAGATCTGGTCTAGTTTGGGGCACTATTTCACAAATTCAAAGCGGATCCATTATACTAAACCAACAACAAATTACATCACCAGAATAAGATGAGGTGGAAGGGTGAAACATTAGTGCACCCTTAGTAGCAAGAACGGAAAAGCACCGTGCAGTACTATCCAAACAACGTACGGGACAGGAGCGGAAGTTAGGGACCACCACCACCACCACATGCAGCATGTGGCCGGGCGCATGTTAGTCTAGGGAGGGACATGGGGCTACATATATCCACCAGACATGGTATTCTATGGAACTGGAAGGGGGAGGGAGGGGGCTATCCAACACGCATAGTTCTCCTGGGAAGTTGTATGGGAACTGGGGAGGGAGGGGGCTATCCATCACGCAGAGTTTTAGCGACAGGAAGCTACAACTAGTTGAGCGAGCACTGCTGCTTCTTCACCTGTAGTCACAGTACATGTAGCAGTCAAATATGGGACTTTAGATTTCTCTTTGGTTTAAAGAAATAATTAAACGAGCTGATTTGAATTATGTCATGTATATAAAATAATTATGAAGCAAAGGAAAGTGCAAGTTAAGAAGATGAGAGAGGGAGGGAGGGACACTGAGAGAGAGAGAGAGAGAGAGAGAGAGAGAGAGAGAGAGAGAGAGAGAGAGAGAGAGAGAGAGAGAGAGAGAGAAAGAGAGAGGGAGGGAGAGAGAGAGGGAGGGAGAGAGAGAGATAAGAGGAAGCACAAAGACAAATATTATATGCTTTTTCTTCTCCTTTTTTCAGCATGACCATGTGTTGACACAGCAATTCCACACGTGCAGAGGGTTATGCGAAACTTATCCCGCGTCCTCTCTCTCTCTCTCTCTCTCTCTCTCTCTCTCTCTCTCTCTCTCTCTCTCTCTCTCTCTCTCTCTCTCTCTCTCTCTCTCCAGCTCTCTCTCTCTCTCTCTCTCTCTCTCTCTCTCTCTCTCTCTCTCTCTCTCTCTCTCTCTCTCTCTCTCTCTCACTCTATCTCTCTCTCAGTCTCTCACTCACTCTCCCGTTTACTAGATTTTCCTTAAAGATTCCAAGAAAAAGTATTACGCAAGAAATTAAGAAAAGCATTCCAAACAAATATCTTGCTTTACTGCCTTAGGCTATAAGCATACTTTTCGTGATGAAAACAAACAAAACGTACTTCTATATTCTACCCGAACCTCCCGTTTAATTTGGTATCGAAGAAACCTCACACTCAGGCCGCTTCGCGGCCTTCGTTCGGTGCGCTTCACGCGCCGGCAAGGGAGGGGTAACTTCGTTACCAACCGTTTAATAGGATTCATGAGGGTACAACGGTACAAGTAGTATACCCCAAAGTTCCAATACTCATGTCTCATATCCCCTCATGTACATCCCAGGGGCCTGCAGCGTATGCCAAACTCTACACCGTCAGACTGATGATCTCAATAAAAAATAATGATTCTTAAAATCGAACAGGTAATTAAAAAAACGGGACTATTCAACGCATCTAAAGCAGAAAAAAAACAAACTACTGCAGAAAAATACCTTTCCGCTCCTTGCTATATATAACACAACAAGGTCCCATTATAACTCTCTCTCTCTCACTTATATGATATGCAATCCAATTTAGGGCAATGCCAAGTCATAGGCAAAATGAGTTTGTGATGGGGGTTTGGGTATGGTCTCATCCTAAAGCAATAGAGGGACAGATCATTTGTCGAGGTCATGTTGTAGTCCTGTATAAAAACACAGTATGTGATTAGATGAATAAACATCGAAACCAGAAATGTGAAGTGGGATCAGTGACTATTTTTAGATTTTCCAGCCCACAAAATTCGAGGTGCAGATCCTCAACTGCGTACCAGTTAAGTGCTTAGACTTTTTGTTTTGAAGTAGATATTTAAAACGGGATACGGCTTTAGATTTTGACAGGGGGTCAAGGGGTTTCTAGTTAAGTAGAATGGTTTTCTTCCCATAACTTACCTTTTTTCATCATCCCCAGGATCTTTGCTCCCGTTAGTCGTCATTTTTAATTAACAGTGTTATATCCTGTCACATAACTCTATTAGGAGAGTTGTTTCTAGTGATATTTAGAATTCAAAGATGTTTGGGAAATGATCAGTAATTTAAAAATACATTTACAATAACTACAACTGTTTACTGTGAACATGGGACTTGTCACCCAAATTATATATAATTTACAGGTCCTTTTGTCATCCAACGCGACCGTCAAAATCGTGCGTGAGATTGTTACTTTTAGAATGGGGAGAGAAATTTTAACGGCCGCTGGTGTGTGCGAGTTTAAAATCAAAATTGTAATTTTAACTTTGGTGTGTGGTGACCCCAATATATGAAAAAGAGACATACTCTTGGTTACGTTGATTGGAAAGATCTTATTGAGAACGTTCCGACACAACCAAGATGAAGTCTTTATCACTGTATCTATTAGCAACCGTAGACATGTTTGGCTTTTCGAACTGGGTAGAATTTCTACTTTATTAGTTTGGGTGATTTTACTGGATGTGATTGCATTGGTTTTGATTTTGATGTAAACTGCAAACACAAGCAATATTTTTTCAAAGATTTTCCATATGGAAGACAAATACAAATTAAAAATTGGCATGCAAAAAAACTCTCAGGCGGAAAACAGCCGTACTGAACTGAACTCCAGTACGCCGACTACTTACTGAAGGAAAACTGATTCAGTTATTTTCAGTGAACAGCCGTACTGTACTCGAAACTCCATCTTACAATTCCTACAATCAAACATCCAAACCTTAGCAAGCACGCAAGCACGTCCCCTCTATTCTCAGAAGAGAAGAGGAGAGAGGAAGAGCGAGAGAGAGAAGAGAGAGAGGGAGAGAGAGAGAGAGCTAGAGAGAGGAGCGATAGAGAGAATGCTCTCCTCATCTTCTCTCTCTTCTCTCTCTCTCTCTCTCTCTCTCTCTCTCTCTCTCTCTCTCTCTCTCTCTCTCTCTCTCTCTCTCTTCTCGCCCTCCTATCGCTTTCTCTCACGCCCTCTTTTTATCTCTGATCTCGCTCTCTATCTCTTGTATCTTTTTAACAATCCCGATATCTTTACTAACATACCTTATCTACAGCACATTCTTTCTTTCGACTGTCACTCTCTCTCACTCTCACTCTCTCTCTCTCACTCTCTCTCTCTCTCTCTCTCTCTCTCTCTCTCTCTCACTCTCTCTCCACTCCTCTCTCACTCTCTCCTCTCTCTCTCTCTCTCTCTCTCTCTCTCTCTCTCTCTCTCTCTCTCTCTCTCTCTCTCTCTCTCTCTCTCTCTCTCTCTCTCTCTCTCTCTTTCTCCCTTACTATCTCAGTATCTCTCACTCTCGCGTTTGCAACAAATTGTTATCAATCACCTGTTAAAACTGGAAGAACTCCAGTAAGTACTCGAGTACTCGAGTACACCAGATCTTTCAGTTCTCAAATTTGTGAACTGAGAGAACTCGTCTAGCGCGCGATGGTTTTGAGGTCAGTTCAGTAAATAGCCGTACTGGTGCGCGAACTCCAGTGTTTTTCTCAGTAAGTAGTCGTCGTACTGGAGTTCAGTTCAGTACGGCTGTTTTCCGCCTTAATAATAACCTTTCATCCCATATATCGGATCTTTTTCACTCATATAAATTGTAAATCCCCTATGAAATCGTTGTAAGCTTCAAACTTTCTAAGTAGGTGTCACAGTAAACATATCCGTGGCACTAGACTTCAGTTCGGGAGTGTAATTATTATCTTGTCCCTTGTCATTTAAACTCATCACCTGTGTCACCCTCAGATGAAACGGGAAGTGTTTGTTTGTATGCGTGGGAGCGAATACAACCACCATATAGATATACCCGGCAACCCGGACAGCCTGTTCAACCAATGTAACTGTTTTTAATCGGATCCACGCTTGGAGAGCGGTGTTAGCAGCCATTAATATGATAGGGAGAGCCAGTAGCCAAAGGCTGAAGAAACAGCCGAGGGAGATGTAAAAGCGGGCCTTCCGGCGATGAACCATGCCCGTCCGGAGACATGAGACAACAAAGTAAAACCAAATGGGGATGTGGATTGCGGCGAGAAGGTACCCCGGTGGAGACTGGTAGGTGTATAGGACTTCAGCAGGGTCAAACACAAGGGATTCCCAGAGGATACAAATGGAGACTATCAGTGTGAAACATCCGGTAAAAGTTAAGACAGCTCCTAGGCCACAGATTGTCAGGGAGGGAGTGACCACGGTGAAACCACTTGAGAGGCAGAGAAGGAGTGCTAGGAAGCAGGTGGTTGATAGTGTTTCGGATATCTTAGCGACTAGAATGATCCATTTAGGGGCAGTACCTTCCAGGCCGATTAACATGAAGTGGGTAAACTTCAGCGCCAGATGGAGAATGTAAAAGATGAGGGAAAGCTGAAGAGTTTTAAATGTTGAATGCCAGAGTCTCCGCTGCCGTAGCAACTTCGTATAAACACAAGTCGTGACAAACAAAAAGAAACATGCCATTAGACTGACTGCCGATCCCTCCAAAATCCCAACTTCATCTGCCGAGAAATGTTTCACACTGAACTCCTCCCCATTCGTAAACACCAAATGATAATCAAAATCATGCAGATCGCCCACTGACTTTCTGTTACAGTTGGACATTGTAACATACCACCACCGGGCCCGCTGACCCCGTAAATATCTCACAGCCCGGCAAATCCACTTCGATCCCTCCATCTGACACCTCCGAGCTGGGGCCACATCCACCACATCCATTGCCGCATCCTCCCTGCTGGAGCAAGGTAGCCCTGACTGGTAAACTGTGTCCCACTGCTCGGGACTATCGTAGTATAGACTCAGATTAGGACAGCAGGAGACATCCTTATCCCCGCAGCAGGAAATGTTGACCGGGAATGTTATGGTATACTCCAACTTCCGGAAGTGGGACATGTCCTTGGTGGGGGCGGATCGGAAGCAGAAACGTGCTATAAACTGCCAGGAGGGGACTCCGGTGAAGGTGCCGGTTACCACTTTGGAGGAGGTCAGGGGTAGGAAGATGGTACAGAGTGTTACCATGGTAACCGTTGAATTCTTCATTGCTAACAAGACATGGATGGAGATATGTCGCAACTAAAAAATGTTTGGAGAAATTTTATCGTGTTAATGGATATCAGATCATAAAATATATCTAAGAATGCGTGCTTCAAAAAGGCGTCAGGAATGATGTCTCTCTTCAGTACACACACACATAACGATTAAGAAAGTAAGCATCAAGATATATCAAAGAGGGGGGAGCTAGATAGCACAACGTTCTGCATGGCGTCAGGACGATCAGGACAATTGGTGCTGCACCTGCACCGATTATTCATACAAACACGTCAAATCTCTGGAAGCAATTGTGGTCGAGAGACAGTAAGTTTTATCCACACAATGTATGACAATTGTGTATGTAGGATGACAACTTACAAGAGGGAGTCAGGTGGCATATGTTGCCATGGCAACCGTATATACTATGTGCAACAAATATGGTTAGCAGGGCTCCATGATGCGATACATATATTATGTTTACTGCAGTAGGAATCTCTTTAGTTACCAATGTAATCATCTCTGCCCTGGTATCTCCCCGTGAAACAGGGGTGGTAAAGAAGTGTATATTTGTATCCTATCAGGCTTCGCCCTGACACTTCTGTGAGCCGAGCGAAGAGAGGAGTCAGTGCAGCAGGCATCACACGCTGATAGTTGGAATTGGAATAGCAAGTACAGTGCAGAGACTGGTAAGACTATCATACGACCATACGAGTAACTGGTAGCTTTCCTCGACTTGCTCAGACGCAACAATTCCAGACATAGTGTCAGGCGATTCAAACAATCCAACCCAGATTGCATATTACATGCAGCACAAAACATAGTGTGGACTAGGAGCTGCAATAGGCAATAAAATCAAGGACACTCCTTTGTACACACACGCCCACTATAATACACACGAGAACTCATTACAGCACTAGGACTTGTCGAGTAAGGGATGGTGGGCAGACATAAACGGTAAATGTAACTTCTGGGGCGTTCCTGAAACGATCTTCCTCCGTCATTACTGTATGTAGAAACCTACAGTTAATATGGGGATTTGATCGACTCTCTTGTTGCATTGTACTTCGTTTCACTTTCGCTTGTCTCAGACGCCAAAATAGGCTATTTTCCTTAATAAAATGCAACTTAAATCTGTCTCTAGTTCTCATTTCCATCACACATGACCTCCCAGTTACCACTGAACTGTCTCTCGGGCCTGGCCTAGTCTCAAAACTAAATTACAGCTACATTTTGATCCAATATTACCCACCGCCCCAAGCTGACAGGACAAAAAGAAAAAAATACAGACCACAGACTTTATGACAGGTTGCAACACCGTTCTGTCGTGTGGCAGAGTTTGGTACGCTGTAACCTATAGAGCCATGTAACACATGGGGATTTGATCCCACCAAGTCTAGATGTAAATGGTTTCTCCAAAACTACAATATCATATTGATGTTGAATGCCAACCGAAATAATGAAGCAATTTCAGAAACTTTTAAAAGAACCTTTCCCTCACTTGACAAGACGATGTCAGTGTCACTTTTCATTTTGACTTTGTCGAGCTTATATGACGACACAGTGAATTATAAAGAATAATAGGTTGACAATTCAAAATGAGGTAATCTTCATGTTTCAGTGTCGTTGAAAATGAATTTTCAGCATGGATGTACGTTGTACGCACCAATTATAGTATTCTTGACTAAAAAGTTAGCCATTTAAAATCTGTGGGTATTAGGCCATACGCATACTGATCGTGAAGAACATCATCAGTTAAAAAGATGAAGTGTGCTCATGGTTTTGATCATCATTGATTTGCAAAAAACTACAGTGTGCGGACCAGTATGATCATCATGTAAGAGCCGGCCCTGGAGCCGGCTCTTTAGTTGGATTATGATCATCAACAACTAGTGTGCCCACGTTCTGATTTGGGTACATAGTACAAATGTGTACGGCTCTTGCAACATAGCATGTTGATTAAAAATATCCCCACACTAAAAGCATGGGGCACAGGGAGCTCTTTAATAAAAAATCTAGACAAAGTAAACTCTTCCATAAATGCTCTGATCGATATTGACCACGAGCAAATAATGTTTTGGGTTCATTTTACTTTGGTTTTCAACAAATTATGCTTCGAACGAGTATATCTTTGAGTTGGTTTCTCGTAAAGTACGTCGCTAGAAATTATGCTTTATCGCTAAAATGTCGCTTTTTTATCACTTAAATAGATATTTGTACGATCAAAGATCATTTGAAAGCATCTGAGTTTAAAAGCTGAGAAATACATACTCCTGATATATTCTTGCACTACCCTTGCTCAACTCTCTCACACCGTGCCCCGCAAATATTGTGAATACAGAGGGTTAAAACATCGTCTGATCTCTATGTCGGAGTCAAAACGCATAAATTAGGGAACGATTGCATTGGCCCCCAGAAATCATAACAAAACTCACTTGATTTGACCATGCACTGGGCCCCATTTGGCATGACTGTCGCTGCATGTGTCCCTCTAACGGGTGATAATGACGTGTCAAATTGTTCCCCAGTCTTCTTCCTGGCTCCAAGATCTTGTACACTTCATAGTAATAATTCGTTGCCTCACTTCTATACCAACACCTTCCAATCTCCAGACCACATTTAATCTCTATTATAAGTTGGAGTTGTCGCGTCGTGATGACCGTTCGGCGTTCGTTCAGTGCGTTTCTACGCGACAGTGCTCCTCCATAAAACACTTTATATGACGAAAGCTGTTGCTCACACTTTTGGAACTTCCAGTGGAAGTTTGTTAATATTTTCGAATGACTTTTAACATGCCAGTCCCCATAGTTACCAATTCAGTTGCCATGGCAACCGTGTTATTGACGTTGAAAGGGGCGAAAAGAGGGGCGAAAAGCCCTTACTTGAGGAGCACCGAATGGATGCGCTAGTAAATTAAATCAAGGATATGAGCTGCCATGTCCGTATGATTTATTTAGATCGTCCCCGTTTGATTCCAATTTGTGTATATAACTTGCATCTAATGAAGACGATTAAACATTTTGTGTTTTTATCACAATTCCAAGAACCTAGTTTAGCAGAATATTAGACACACATATTGGGTATCATATTCCAGCACCCGTGCAGCATATAATACCCATATCTTATCGGACCTGTTCTTTACCATAGTAACATATACCTATTGCTGTTCGAGTGTCCCATCGAAGGTTCGAATATATATTTCTCCTCCTCTCTTTTTGATAAGACTAAACGCTTTTACAAGGCATATATCACACAGGGTCACAGGACGCTAACAACAACGTATATTTGTCAGCGACCGGCTCATTCTAAATATTCCTCTCAGCATTCCTCCTGTGAGTAATTCTATCTGTTCTAACAGAGATATTATATACTTGTTCGACCCTCTCTCCGTGCCCCGAACATAACAAACATGTACGTGTTATCTTAGCTAGGGGAGATATTGTTTTGAATCTGCCCAGTGGGGCGTGGGAACACAGCTTGTTATGTTCTCCCTTTACATTTGTTAAGGAACTTTGCTCGCGAAAAGGGGTCGAGCTAGGCATCCCACAGCGGCACAGCTTGATACGTATCTTCCATTCTTTCCATTTAATAGTCTGAGTTATATTTTGAGGAGAGTAGTTTAATTCTCGGAGCTTTTAAGCGGAATGAAACAGCTTTAGGGGCGCTGGCTTCCATTAAGCCTGAGATGTTAAAACCAATTTCACGTAAACTCCATACTTGATACAGTAGTATATTGCAATAGCTTACGTGAAATTGTTTTCAGTAGCTCCATGTCCATACTCCATGTCACTCCACACACTTGCTAAAATCCTTTCGTTTTTCCTTTTACCGCGTGTGAACGCCCCTGTTTTTCGACACTTCGATTTTTTGAGCTGTGGTTCAGCTGATCCTTCCAAATTAGTAATCCCATATAATTTAGTAAGCCGTTATAATGAAATTATAGAAATTAAAAGCGAGATAAAATAGCATGCCGGTGATTAATATATGGGGGGAGACACACCATGAGGTTGGTCGCGCGCGTTCAACTCTCAACCTCGCGACACACACTGAAGTTCAAAGTTCGAAGTTTCGCGGAAAAGTTCGTAGTTTCGCGAAAACCCATTTTCGGCTGAGAAATCATTTGCATTTGTAAGATGCTAGTTAATTCACTGGTACATCTCTCGAGGTGTCCTTTATCAATACCGGGTCAATTTCACCGTTTTTAAAATTTTTGGTAAATTGGGACAACTGTGACCGGATTTGCCAAAAATTTCAAAAACGGTGAAATTGACTCAGTATGGATAAAGGACACCTCGAGAGATGTACCAGTAAATAAGTTAGCCTCTTACAAATGATTTCTCAGCCGAAAATGGGTTTTCGCGAAACTTCGAACTTCAATGTGTGTCACGAGGTTGAGATTTGAACGAGCGCGCCCAACTTCAGTGTGTCTCCCGCCTATGTGATAATGAGATATGCAATCATATTCCATTTACCAGGTTGATGTGAGACATGTGATTACAGATTCGATACCATGATCATGAGATACACACCGTCTGTATCAAAATAATCAAGCGTATTAGAACATAGCTGAAATTAGGGATCAAGATGATATTTGAAGAAGTATCTGTATACAGCGAGATAGGTATCGATACATGCGATCGTTCATGATAGCGCTGGCAAGCGCCCGACGCCATTCTGAATGAGAGAGAAAGTACCGGACGTTGATAATCATGGAAGAACAGATCAAGATTGAGTAATACTGAATTAGAGATGATAATCTTATAGATGATTGGGATATCTAATGCCTCTTCAACTTAGAGCTGATGTCCCTATAGTTGGTTGTGTAGTTTACTTCGCAGTAGAGCTGCATATGGAATGAAAATACAGTTCGACCGTTGTTCTGATTTGATTGGGAAATGATGTGAATGCTTCGATATTTCAGAGATCTTTCACCCCGAAATATATATATATCTGATACGCTGATTGCCTCTGATAAACGGGGGGGGGGCCTGCCGCAAGAATCTCATGCCTCATTGGCGATTTTCAGGGTAGCTGGGATTTTTGAGATTTTTGATTTTTGGCTAAAAAACGTGGGATTTTTGAGATTTTTGAGGAAAATTTGCGATTTTTCGGGGGAAACCCGCAAATTTTTCTCAAAAATCTCATAGAAAAGAAAAATTTCCATTCGAAAATTTGGAATAGAAACAATCCTTGTGTTTTTCTACCAAAAATCAAAATTCTGAATAGAAATTTTCCTTGTGTCCTAGTACAAAAGTTAATGTGAAGCTAAAACATGAAATCTACCTATTTAAATTACTAAACTGCTATTATGATTCAGTTTTAAGCTAAAAAATATGTCGAAAAACTGAGTACAATTGGCAGCCAAAATTGTGCCAATTTACCACAAAAATCTCAAAAATCTCATCGGCCGAAAAGAGGGTAGCTGAGATTTTTGCGGCAGCCCCCCCCCCCCCCCCCCCCCCATAAACTTGGTAAGCGGTAAATACTCACTCGGTTCTTCACATTTTTTGGACTTTTTTGGCCATAACTCAGCCATTTCTTGACCAATTTGCAAAATCTTGGGCTCATTGGAAAGAAGACATTGAGAGCTTTCCAATGAGCCTTAGAAAATGAAAATCGGCGCAAAATGCGCGGCGCTATGGCGAAAACGCGCATTTTACGCCATAACGCCGCGCATTTTGCGCCAATTTTCATTTTCTAGGGCTCATTGGAAAGCTCTTAATGTCTTCTTTCCAATGAGCCCAAGATTTTGCAAATTGGTCAAAAAATGGCTGAGTTATGGCCAAAAACGTCCAAAAAATGTGAAGAACCGAGTGAGTATTTACCGCTTACCCATAAACTTATTGCCTTTGCCCTCTTTCACTTCCCCGAAACTGTACGCTGTTTTCAGATCTACAATAGTGCAATCTTTTTAATCAATCTCATCTCCCCACACACAATGTATGCTTAAGATTAGAAACTCGTTTCATCTCCTTCACGGCGTACGTGCTTTAAGGCCAGAGGGGGGTGGGTCCGAGGGTCAAAAAGTATACTTTTCTGAGGTTTACACATGTGATGTAACTCGGATGAAGGAAAGTTTTTGGTGGGGTAACTGCACGCCCAGTGTATCAGTGTAAACTAAAAAAAGTATGATTCCCTTGATTTGTTAATTGTTTTCTCTTTCCAAAAGATAGTAATACCGAGCATCTTACGACAAGTATCTTTCTCCTGTGACGGTAAACTTACCCGAGCTATGGTGCACACGACCACACGTTTTTTGATTGGATTGTAAATATACTTTTTCGTAATTTCGTCCCTATAAAGCACGTTGTGCTTTTGGTTTTTTCGCTCGTGTGAACGATGGCTGAGGAGAATGGCAGTGGCAGTAGCACAGCCATGTCCGACAATGATTTGTTGTTGTTTCTCAAATGCACAGTTTGTTATTGTATCAAACTCAGCTCTTAGTTATTTTCTATCGTTCATTGCAGGGAGCTACAGCTGGAGGTATTTGTTGACGTTGGATCTGCAAGTGTGCTAGACTAAATCACTTGCAGGTAGTTTGTAAGTGTGTGTATGCACTGCATACATTTGTAAGTGTGTGCATAAGTTTGCAAAATTTCCTTGTGAGCTTTATACCCAGGCATAACTACCTAGATTTGTTTTCCATATTTTGAGGGTATGAGAATTAAAGTATTCAGTGACTGACATTCAAAGCTGAACCTTGTTCCCTAATTTAACAGAATTATTAATAGAATAATCTCTAACAATAAGATAATAGCTGAGACCACTAATAATGTAACTCCTATAATAATTGCAGAAATGGATGTGTTGGATGTGATAAACGAGCTGCTTCACAGGACAATCAGTACTGGAAACACCACCCTCGATAACCACACAAACTACAGCAATACCACTGAACTAAAGTACAATGATCATGTAATTGTGGTACCCCTGCCCCTAGCCAGCGCTCCTATTTGGGATGGAATTATCGGTGCATTACTCCTGGTGTGTCTCATTATGGGGACCACTGGGAATACAATAGCAGTCCGGTATTTCTCAGTGACGGGGATTAACTTTGCACATCTTTTGTACACGATGATTTCTGTAGTGGATCTTCTCACTTCTGTGTCTTATTTCCCCATTTCAATTTGTTTGTTTACTAAACGTGAACCGGGGATTTTCAATAATTTCACGATTTGTGCTGGATGGACGATAATTTTTCGATTCCTCCAGAAAATCTCAACATTTCTCGTGATGGTCATGAGCGTTTATCGAGCGTTTCTCATTGCGTTACCATTCCACAAAGTCAAAACGAAGGGCATCCTGTTTTCTGTGGTGGTGTATGTGATATTCTTGGTGATTATTGATGCGATAATGACTCGGGATTACAAATATCTCTCTGTCGGACCATTTTGTGTGGATTCTCCCCTTGCGGACGGAGGAAATACAACAGTTTACTTTCCCTGGGACACAGTCCTCAAAACACTAACTACAATCGAGCTAGGAGTCCCCTCAGTTATCGCCTTCTTCAGCTTTATCACGTGTGTTTATAAACTCTCCAGACCGTGTGTCAATGCCTTCCAATCGGAACGAAACAAACGGGCAGCTGTCACAGTTGCTATTTTCACGGGTGTGTTCTTGTTTTGTAACCTGCCCTTTTTCACCTTGATGGTACTCAATACCATCACCCGGACAATGGGTTTCACGTATCCAGACCCGTTTTTCAGAGGTGTTTTCATGGACCAATATTCGTGGCTGCTAGCCAAGATACTGTTGACGGCGGTGAACGCTTCGCTGAACCCAGTTATTTATTATTACAGGTTTAAAAAGTCAGGGAAACTTTCAGTTAGAGCAAGAGAGTCAATTTCAATGAAAGAACTGAGAAGAGGGTCAAATCGAAAGTATATTTGGTAGTTTTTTTCTTAGGATTGTTTGAAAATGATGTTTTTGATTTCAATCTCCGAGTTCAAACTGCGTCAATCCAGATAAGGCTATTAGGATGCAGATGTATCTTTTGTCCAATTTACAAGTCCCAAAACACACCTATCGGGCGAGAGATGATGAAAATCAGGGTACCGGACAAAAACTCGAATGGACGATAACTCGAACTCGAACTCGAAAATTTCGGACTATAACTCACATTTTGAAAATCTCGAATCTAGGTGAGTTATAGTCCGGATCTGGTGACTTTTTGTCCGCCCCACTATTTAGGGTGAGTTAGAGTCCAAAAGGACATTAACTCACCTCTCATGGGAACTCGAGATTGCGGCCGATAGGCCGGAAACGAGAGTTCACTGGTTTATAGACCCCGCTGCCTCAAATAGACGCACGGCGCGCTCAAACAATTTGCACTGGTCTATTGGGCCGTGCACTGCCGTGAGTTTGTGTCTCGATAGACGCACGCCCTCTGACAGATTTGTGTAAAGATCACAAAGAATCACTGGAAACACGATAAAATGACTTGGTAACACAAGAGGGAGTGTGTGTACAACCTACAACGCTCTCTGTCTAGATTTGGCGCCCGCCAGTCTGTTGCAACTGTTGCTCATGACCCACAATTAACTGTAATCTCTCTCTGCATTCCACCCTTTGAAACTGTTACGACGATTGTTACGAGTGTGTAGGAATGTAGAGAGGCACTCTGTAACTTCATTTCCAACTGTTTGACCCGTTTTGTGTGAGCTCTCTGTGTGTCAACCACCTAATTTGTGCTTGTTTTGCTTCTAGGTGCCCGCCAGCGGGGTCTATAGAACATAACTCCCTCCCTTGCGTGCAGATATACCTGTAAACCCCTCGCTGACGCTCGGGATTTACAGGGCTGCAATGCACGGTCCCTTCGGGACCCGTGCATTACAGTTCAATAGACGCACTGCTCTGCAGTGCGTCTATTGATTAGATGCCCGCGCGGGAGGGAGTTATGTACTATATATTCCCTTAGTAGTGTTAGGGTTATTGTATGGGTTCGAGGTTAGGGCTGTATTAGGGTTGGGTTGGGTTTTACGGTAAAAACCAGGTGAGTTTCAATTTCGACATTTTGTCCTAGCTATCGACTTTTTGTCCTAGCAAAAAGTCGAAAATAAAGCGGACAGAAAGTCACCAAAAAATAAAAAGTCGACGCCAATTTTCGGACAATAACTCACTTTCGAGTTACAGTCCAGGTGAGTTACAGTCCTAGAGCCGAAAATCAACCACTCCGGCAAGTTTAACGGAAAATGTTCGAAGTTTTGGCGATTTCTTGTTAAAATCCACGACGCGCGGCCCGGATACCAAATGACAAATCTCAGGCCGCGCGGCGTAATCAAGTTTACAAGTTACAAGTTTACAATTAAAGTTTTATTTATAAAGAAACAGGCCTTCCCTGAATGGGTCCACCTAAATAAAATCAAGTTGAAAAACTATCCCTTCACACTCACACTCATCAGCACAGCACAGCACATTGAGGCGAAAGGTCATTTGGAAGTGGCGGGTACCCTCTGACTGGAGGACGATCGTGAAATCCTGTCAAGTAATTGCCCAATGATGATTTGAACTGATTCAAGCTCACACAAGAATTGACCGCGGCTGGTAGAGTGTTCCATAAATGAGCTGCTCTTGGACCAAATGAGAGCGAGAGAAAAGAGTTGAAGCGCGACATCATTTTCTTACTGCGGCACATCTCTCTGATGCGCGGCTCATTCCAGGTCGAGATCCAGGTCGAGATCTAGGTCGAATTTCACGTCGGAATATGTCGGAGGACCACTGTCACAGTGGTCCTCCGACATATTCCGACGTGAAATTCGACCTAGATCTCGACCTGGAATGAGCCGCGCATCAGAGAGATGTGCCGCAGTAAGAAAATGATGTCGCGCTTCAACTCTTTTCTCTCGCTAGTCTTTGTGTCTCTCTCACTACGAATGCGCGCCTCATTCCAGGTCGAGATTCTCGTCGAATTTCACGTCGAGGTATGGCAATTATGTTGGAGGACCACTGTGAAATTGATTAGCTCGTTTCGTTTCTGCTCTATAGGGGTAAGGTGGTGGGACTATCCGCATACCCAGTCTAGCGTGCTGTTGAAATACTAGGTTGGCAGAGTTAGGTACAAAACCATGAATCGTCTTCCACACATGAATCAGAATGTAGCGCTGTCTCCGACGCTGAAGGGACATAAGATTGAGCAATTTCAGTCTATCCCAATAGTCATGACCCTGCATACCATCAAGACGTCTGGTGAAACAACGTTGGACATTCTCAATAGCCTTGATATCACCAGCCTTGGAAGGGTTCCAGACTAGGCAACAGTACTCAAGAATAGGCCTGACCAAGGACTTGAAAAGCTGTACCATAACCTCCGGAGAACGGTCCCGAAAAACGCTGAATATCCAGCCACTCAAGAGGGAAGCCTTCCGCACTATAATATAAATGTGCCTCGTCCATGACCCATCTGCAGACATCTGGACACCCAGATCACGAACATCAGGTTCGGGGGTCAACTGCACACCTGAGCTTGTAGTATATGAAAACACTTCAGCTGCGAAAGGAAACTGTCTGAGGATAGTAGACTTATTCAGACTGTAGCTCAAGAGCTGAAATTTATCCTCATGTAACTTCATATTGTTCTTCTTTGCCCATTCTGCCACTCTTAAAAGATCGTTCTGTAGGCACGCCTGGCTAGTCATATCCGAAATAGCTTTTACCAACTTAGTATCGTCAGCAAAAGTTAGACACATGCTACCGTCTAGCACTGACTCCAGGTCAAGAATATATATGAGGAAAAGAAGTGGTCCGAGCACACTACCCTGGGCAACCCCACTAAGTACCTCGGCCCAGGGTGACCTCACTCCATCCACCATTACACACTGATTCCTGCCCAGGATCCACGCACTGATCCACTGAAGGAGTTGACCTCCAATACCATATCGCCTCAATTTAGCTAGCAGAACATTGATATCCACGGAATCAAATGCTTTACTAAAATCTAAGTAGATAGCATCGACTTCCTGATCACCGCATAGATCAGATAGGATGATGTCAACATGGGTTAGTAGCTGTGTCATGGTACTGCGCCCCTTCCTAAACCCATGCTGAGTGTCACTCTGCAACTCCATCTCGTCCAAGTAGTCACTGATCCGTTTCCTCACCAGCCGCTCAAACACTTTAGACAGGTGACTTGTTATAGACACTGGGCGATAGTTCACAGGTTTCGATTTAGCCCCCTTCTTGAATAATGGTGTTATGAACTGTTGCTTTAAGCAACTAGGGACAGATCCATCTTCAAATGACCTGTTCCACAACATCCAAATCGGGTATGCCAGGCTACTGCTGCACTGTTTCAGAACAAAAGAAGGAATGCAGTCAGGAGGGGATGCTGAGAATGGCTTAAGTTCCTTCAAGCCAGTCTGGATACATTCCTGGGAAAACTCCAAACTTGTCAGGATCTCCCCAAGGTCCTCCACGTTACCAGCTGCCTCTGCGGGGTCGATAGCGGAAGGGTCGCTAAAAACGCTGGAAAACTGGTGTTGGAGTAATCCAGCCTTCTCTTGAGGATCCACAGTTAGTGAACCATCTTCACGCTCAAGGGGTGCAACTGAAGATTTAACCTTTGATTTCCTCTTGACGTGTGACGTTTTCTTTAATTACGTCGACAGCCTTCCTCTCTGCCTTCTTGTCCCTTGATATCAAATGGTCCTTTATCCTTCCAATAATACAGTCCATCAGTGATTTCCATTTGTTTGAATCGTCCTTTCGTTTAACCAATTTCCGTCTCCTGCTGGTTAAGTGTTTCAGTTGATCTTTGTCCACAAACTCTTTCCTGATTTTCTTCAACCGACAGTGTGACTTTACAACTTTGAACACTTTGTCACGCATGGCCTCCACAAAAAGGGAACCATCCTCGTCTCCCAGTTCTTCACATTCCGTCAACATTCGATCCCAATCAGTAGCCGCTAGTTCCGCATCAATACTAGTGAAGTCAGCCGACTGAAGATCCAATTGACGATAACCCTCAAGTGTACTGGGAAGAAATAAACTTTTAGGACCGAGAGGGTTGAAAGATAGTTCACATGATACCCAGGAATGATCCGAGATACCCCCATCCGTAATAACAATATCGCTGAAATATTCTGGACGGTTGGTAAACACAAGGTCTAGCGTGTTGTTGCCTCTTGTAGGGCCCTCAACAACTTGGGATAGAAAGTTTGCGTCCATGAAATCAGCAACAACATTGTAGTTAGGCTGATCAACCGGGACAGACGAACCATCAGACCACTGAAAAAGAGGAAGATTAAAATCCCCAGAAATTACGACCTCTGATAATCGTCCATCACTGTGTTTATCTATAAAAGTCTGTAAATTGTCCATCAGCTTCCCCCATAGGAATTTCGCGCGGAGGAACCTGCATTCTCCAGCCTTTTCGTCACGCGAATGAAGGTGGTTATCCAAGAAAAAACTAGCTAAAGTCCTGGAGAAAACAGGCATTCGTGCAATCATTGTCTACTGCCCCGTTCCCCCTGTCAACACTGTCTGGCTGGAGAGGGGCGAGAATGGGAGAGAAAGAGGGGGTAGCTGTCAAGTGAATACCTACAACAATGGGAGAAAATTATGACACCAAGTGTCACTAACTATAGCTATGTATCTGTGCATTAATCTAAATAAAACCCAGATAGTATTATATTTTCTACAATATTATGTTACCTCCCGTTTTTTGGGAGTCTGTAAGTTAAATATTTTCTGAGATACACCAGACAAAGTTGAAAGGGGGAACGCGGCAATAGACAATGACTGCACTAATGCCTGTTTTCTCCAGGACTTTAGCTAGTTTTTTCTTGGATAACCACCTTCATTCGCGTGACGAAAAGGCTGGAGAATGCAGGTTCCTCCGCGCGAAATTCCTATGGGGGTTTTGAAAGTCTAACACACTTGACTCGGAGCGATACACAGCAGCATAAATAGTGTTTATTTGTTCAACATAGACAGCACACATATTGTTATTCGCACTCGCAAAATATATACTGTCAGAAACAGCCAGCGAACATTGAACATATAAGGCACAGCCTCCGCCAACTCGGTTTTCTCTATCACTTCTATAAACGTCATACCCTGGTATCTGAACCTGAGCATCAGAATGATAACCCTTAAACCAAGTCTCAGTTACTGCAATGGCTACTATGGGAGTTTTCTCTTGCGTAACATAGTCTCTTATAAGACCGAGTTTCCAGCCTGTATCACCTGCTGGACTTAAGCTCCTTGCGTTAAGCAGTAACAGCTTGCTCGTAGGCGAAACAGGCCCTAACGATCCCTCCACGTTCGTCTCGGCTCTAGTCTCACGTCTAGCATTTCTCTCATTTTCGCGTCCATTCTCGCATCCATCGCACCCAAGAGTCTTTCGAAAAAAGCCTGCTCATCAAATGAGGCTGGCTCACGTGCTGCATTGGAGCTCGGCTGCTGGGACCGTGGCATATTAGTGCTACTATCCGTAGTTATTGTAGCATAGGATGACATGGTTCTCGGCCTACCCACGTCGGTTGGCTGGGTGTTATTTCCCTTCACGTTGGCAGGAGCACGACGTGTGTTCCTCAGATGTTGAAAACGACAGTCGGTCTTGAGACATTGATGACTGAACTGTGAGGAACGACACAGGGGTGGGTGGAAATAGCGACATTCCTTACCCAGCTGACATCCGTACTTCTTCATAGATCCGTGTGAGCAGTACTTCCGGCACAGTGGAGGGTGTGACTTCTGGCAAGCAACTCCGTTGACCAACTTTGTTCCAGCACGACCATGCTTGCAGCGATGTTGAAGGTATTGCTGGCACACTGGAATTGGTTTGTCTGACTCACTATCGATCTGTTTCTCTTTTACCTTGGGTAGTTCCTTCTTATCACCGGTTGTGGTCACCTCCCCTGGTTTCTCGCTAACCTCAGCCGTCGACAAGAAACTGAACTTCCTCCTCAAACTGCCATCATTTGCCTCACTGGCTGCACTTTTAGGAGGACTGGCAAACTCCCCGTTTTCGCCAGAGAATGTTTCCAGTCTGTTCTTTTTCATACAGCCTGAGCAAATCCAAACAAAACCAGGGACACTACACTTAGGCTGCTCCTGGATTAGGTGGCAGTTGTGGCTACCACCACCACAGCTACTGCAGTTAAACCTGGATTTTTCTCCTCGTTTCAATGAGTAATCCAACTCACAGGCCTCGCAAAACTGAGGGAAGAGACCCTCGATAGCCATGATTAGCCAGTCAATGAGGCTAGATTTGCTACGGTACCTTATGCTGACACCATCGTCGGTCCGGGGCTTACCTCCCAGGAAAACAGCGGCCTCCTCCAGAACGGGGGCATCAAACTAACGGGCTCCCTTGCACCTCGGGAGATCTCCGCGGGAGATCTCCCGTTGATCTCCCAGAAAAGTATAATTTTTTAACTTTTTGTTGAAATTGGAAAAATATCGGTTGTTACCGACTAATTTGGACCCGCTGAACACGATCCAGCCCTCAGAAAAGCTCTCAAAAGTCAAGAACATGCTCAAAATTGAAATTTTTGTTCACGGCTAAGAATACACATAAACACAAAATATTAATTTTGAGCATGTTCTTGACTTTTGAGAGCTTTTCTGAGAGCTGGATCGTGTTCAGCGGGTCCAAATTAGTCGGTAACAACCGATATTTTTCCAATTTCAACAAAAAGTTAAAAAATTATACTTTTCTGGGAGATCAACGGGAGATCTCCCGCGGAGATCTCCCGAGGTGCAAGGGAGCCCGTTATCCAGGTTGTTCAGGTTGGTCTGATATTTCTTTGCTGCCGGGTTGTAGGCCTTCAGGACTCGCTTAACTTCATCACCACAGTCAGAATCCTTACTTAGCTCTGACAGGATAGCCTTCTGCTTCCCCAGGATAACTTTCTCCTTGGCTTCAGTCATAGTTTCCAGGGGTGGTCACTTGTACATGGCTTTCTGAAACTCAAATTAATTTGTTTAAAGTAGTGTTGAAAAGTTTGAAAATCTACGGTTTAAGATTAAAAAGTTCGCGTGCCACAGATACTTCCTTTCGGTTTCATAAATTAATGGATGACGGACTCTTGTCATGTGTCCATATCCATGATCATTATTCGACAGTCGTTCTGGATCTGTCAGGCCAATGCTCTGCAACAGTCCCGGATTCCAATTCCAATTCCATGGCATATATGCCAATTCTGTGACAATGGCATTGGCTTGGTAACATAGACACCTGGCGCGACCCCCGCACTGGGGGCATTGGCATTGTCACACAGTGCAGAATTGGAAGTCAAGACTCCAATGCAATTCCAAGTGATTTATATTGGTCACACACTAGTCGGTCAGACCAGGACATTGTCATTGTATTTGATAGAGTTACAAAAAAAACAACTCGATTTTGTGTCTGTCTCAATAGCGTACCGACAGTTTCATAACTTAATGAGTTGTTCAAAATCCAACAAATTCATCAACTTCAAATGACTCTGCTCGAATTTACGCATAAGTATACTTTTTAAGAGCTTACGATATATATCATGTATGTACAGATATTATAACTTTCCAGTTACCCATAATAACAACGTCTTGATAGAATTAATACATCGACTGGCTAATATAAATCGATCAATCTCTGTCAGAATTCTCTAGCTCATATCCAGATCTTACCAATTTTACATGTTTCAGTTTTTCTTGAACTTTCTCATAAAACTCATCCCACGTGATAAATAATGTAACACTTCAATAATCTCCAATGGGTCCCTCTCCAGTATAATATTCCATGAATGAACAACATATATTCATAATACAGTGCCATTGGGTAATACCATGTGTAACTAAAAACTACAAAATAGTTGTGCACACAAACAGATCTCTATCATTGCACACAGACATATCACAAGAGATCTACACAATGTTACTTTTCTCCCACTCAAAGATTTTAATTGGCACATTTTCAGAAAATATGAGGTAAAAAGAAATGTATATTTGCCTCTTCGGATCTTGGTTACTATAACTATGATGGGGAACTGTACAATGCACAGTGACAGTGTGCATGGTTCTGCAAAGGAGAGGGAGAAAAAGAAAATAAATGTACAAACGTTTCAAAAAGAAACCCGCAGTAAACTAACTGCACCGTGCACTGTAGCAAACCTACGTACAGTTAGAAGTACGCACAAACACACGTTCAGACTCACTCAGACACAGACTCAGACGTCACACAAACACTCACACAAACACTTACAAACACACACCAACACTCACACGCACACAAACACTCACACACTCACACACACACAAACACTCACACACGCACACTCACACTCACACTCACTCACGAGCCCAGATCGGCAAAATTACTCGGGCTCCAAAATAGGAGAAAATGGTAGGTTGGGGTAGTATATGGTGCACCGTGAACGGGTGAATAAAAATGTACAGGTATAAGAGATATGTGTATTGAGAGGTGTACGTATCCAAGAAATAGATTGACTGATCATCTAGCCAATCGCCGGGGCAGGTTAGGGACCAACTTACAAAAAGTACCCGGTTATGTTTTCCAAAAGTATCCGTACTTTTTATAAGTTGCTCTGTTAGAAAGAGTATCACCCCATATCACAGGACCCTTGCCAGCTCATTGTTAAACAGCTCATGATACGTACAAGCTCTAACACAGTTCTACAATACCCATACAAAAAACACAATATAATAACTCGAAAAAGACAGTTATAAACGAAGACTCTGCCTGAGTTACAATGATTTTACTACATCTTGCCTCTTTTTACGTCGCTCTGTTTCTACCGTGTCTCTTGGTAATGCGGATTGTTGAGTCAACAAGTTCCGGAAGGAGTCGTGTAGCTCTGTGTTCGGAAGAGCAAGAGAGGGGCAAGAGGTAGTAAAATACGTGAGATTATAATGACGAATAGGGGGGATAGCACAATGATGTTATCGCCCCCAGACATTGTAAAATCTCAAAATAAAAAACACAACTACATAATATATCGGTTCTACCGACCATACAGTGTGAGTTTCAGAATATCTTGAACATTGGGTTAAATTTGTCAGTCAAACTTTTAAACTTCAGCAGGTCCCTGTTTCAAGATATTTTGAAGATCACTAACAAATATAAACAAAAGCAATAAAGAATGAAAAAACTCTGAAGAAGGGAGGAGAGATATGAGTACGTGTGGCAGCTGTGATAGTATAATTTTGATTTTACGTGTACACCATATCTCCCCTCTCTCTATCATTTCAAAGTGTATGCACACGAGTGTCGCGTTTGAAAAAGTGTGGTTAACAGCCGGAAGGAGATACCATCTCTATTGACAATAACAGCTTCTGTTCCAATCTTTTAGTCATAAATCATCTTAGTAGTAAAAAAACATTTGTAAATGAAAACACGTCTTTCGCGCCACGGACACTCGTGTGTAAAAAAGTGTTTAAACTGTTAATAACTTAATAAGTTAAAGAAGAAGGGGGAAGGTTAAAAGAAAACAGAACATATATATTGATTACTCAGGTACCTCACATTTACTACTGCAGAGAGCAGAAAAACGTAACCATTGTAAAATTTTGAGATATAATATAATTCTTTAGGTAGCACTGCTTGTACAACTTATAACACTGCACAGTGTTATAAGTTTTCACTTATAACACCCCCCAGTGTTATAAGTTTTCACTTATAACACCCCCCAGTGATACATGAAAACTTATAACACTGCTGCACTCAGAACTCCTTACTCCACTGTTTCTGTCACACTTAAAACCCGTTAGAAAGATAAGCGTGTACGAACTCTCTCTCTCTCTCTCTCTCTCTCTTTCTTTATGTCACACTGTCAAGCCGTTGCAGCACCGAGATCAAGATAACAGTTACGAACTCCCGGACCCACGTCCCACACATTCTTTATCTCTCTCACTCTCACTAATCTCTCACTCTCTCTACCTAAGTATCTCAGGCGTTATCTTATCTTATACTGATATCTCTGCCTGCTACCAGATCATGAATTCGCTCTATTGTTACGCCCTAAAGTGTCCCTCACTCTTGTTTTAAAAATTTTACAATGCAATTTTATTATGCCTATTTTCGTTGTACCTGACATCAACAATAATGTCCCAGATTCTTACACTTTTAGACCTCGCAGGCTCGGTCAAAAAGTAAAACTACATCACTCGCAGGCTCGTGAGGTAGTTAGACTTAGTGGCACTCGCAGGCTCGTGCACTTAAGTACAAGAATCTGCCTCGACCTGTGGTCTCGGATCATTATTGTTGTACTTATAACACTCGACCTTCGGTCTCGTGTTATAAGTTTTCAGGTACAACTTATAGGCATAATAAAATCCTACATGGTAACCATGGTCACGTAAGTAGCTGCAGGAGTAATCCTGTATAAGAATAGTAGGGGACACTAGGGTGGTAACTTGTACCCCAACTCAATATTTGTCTCCTCACCAAGGTTCACAAAGAAGGAAAGTTCGTGTACCACGCTAGTGTCCCCTAGAAGAATGGGGTAAAGGAGAACAGAGTTTGTATAACAACTGTTAGTGTACACAACTGTTAGTGTACACTACTCTAGTGTACAATAAACGTGTACATTACATTAGTGTACAATATACGGCTAAACGTGTATTAAGTACACAACATCATAAAACTGTACCTTTTAGGTCTCTAATATTGGGCTGTCTATCAGTGCTCCACGTCATATTGGCTGCTCGCATAGCATTTAATTGTCTAAGACGCGGTCTAAGACACATAAAAAAGCAATCAATGTTTGCGGACTGCGTCTTAGATCAGGTCTTAGGCAACGATGTTTGCGGGCAGCCAATATGACGGAGCACCATTCAAATGATATATGTCGGATAAAAAACAAAAGAAATAATGTATACATCTGAGGATAATGTGCTATATTATTAGGCCCAGCCTCGCACCATCAAGGCTCTTCCCAAGTTGCAATCAATGCAATAGTATGTGAGCCAAATATTATGTATACCAGGAACCGACCGAATTAAGTAAACAGCCAATCAGAACTCGTTAGTTAGGTCACGTGACTGGTTATCAGCCAATCAGGGACCAGTATTTCCTGATTCGGTCGGTTCCTGATGTATAACATGGGTCATTAGACCATGCATGCGCATGTGTTCTACTGATTACATGAACTAATGACCCAATTATATACCATTATTTTGGCACAACATTTCCGTTGTATAAAAGTGGTGGCAGAGATGATATCACGTGTCACGTGGTCCAGATGGTAAATACTGATCAACTGTTATCACTGCACCCCTTTATCTCAATCATTGTTCCCGCATTCAAATATATCACATGTCATGCTCTCTCTCGAGATGATGGGGGGGTCACATATTAAGGGTACGCTAACCAAAATTTTTTTTCGAGTGCAGGGAAATCTCTCACCGTAGGGTTGTAGGCCATGCCAAGGAGACCTCAAATATGCAATTTGAGCTCTCAAGTCGAATTCATATTTTTGCTACAGCTGCTTGAAAAATGAACTGAAAATAAGTTTTTGGCATCTTAAAAATACATTTGTAAAGATAGGATCATAAAAATTTGTGGATTTGAAGAGGACAAAGAGGTGAGTAGCCACAAAATTTTTTTTGGAAATCCGAGCTGATTTCCGGTCCTGAGATGGATTTCTTTTTTTTGACTTTAACGCCATATTTGGCCAAGTTCCGAAAATATGTGAAAGCTGTAAATTGGTCAAAAGTTGCGTCTAACGATTCTCTATATGGCCATAAATTTTGGGCGCGTCCTTATTTGAGATAAGATGTACAGAGTTTTTTTTGTGAAAGCCGTCATTTCAGAAATAAATAAATTCCCTGTATCTCAAAAACGGCTGATCGTAGAGACCTGCGACTATGCTTAAACGATTCAGAAGGTCCGATTTTGGGGGGGTCTTCTGATAGACATTTTGCTCCTACTTCAACCGTTTTTGCTGTAATTGCGAAAAACAAATTCTATGAAAAGGGCAAAAGCTAAACTCCAATATCCTGTAATTAGGGAATTTTAGCTAAGAAAGGACCGAAACTATGGAAAAATGTGTAACAAGCTAATTCCTTCACTATTTGGTCCATATGGGTCCCTATAATCACCAAAAACAAAATCTCAAAAAATCCACGATGGCGAAGATGGGTTTTTGTTTTTCGCAATTACAGCAAGAACGGTTGAAGTAGGAGCAAAATGTCTCTCAGAAGACCCCCCCAAAATCGGACCTTCTGAATCGTTTAAGCATAGTCTCAGGTCTCTACGATCAGCCGTTTTTGAGATACAGGGAATTTATTTATTTCTGAAATGACGGCTTTCACAAAAAAAACTCTGTACAGCTTATCTCAAATAAGGACACGCCCAAAATTTATGGCCACTTAGATAATCGTTAGACGCAACTTTTCACCAATTTACAGCTTTCACATGTTTTCGGAACTTTGCCAAATAGGGCGTTAAAGTGGAAAAAAAGAAATCCATCTCAGGACCGGAAATCAGCTCGGATTGCAAAAAAAAATTTTGTGGTTATTTACCTTCATGTCCTCTTCAAATCCCCAAATTTTCATGATCTTATCTTTACAAATGTATTTTTGAGTTGCCAAAAACGTATTTACAGGACATTTTTTAAACAGCTGTAGCAAAAATATGAATTCGACTTGAGAGCTCAAATTTCATATTTGAGGTCTCCTTGGCATGGCCTACAACCCTACGGTGAGAGATTTCCCTGCACTCGAAAAAAATTTTTGGTTAGCGTACCCTTAAGATCTGATGATTATGTCAACATGTAATAACCCCCAACTCTCTCTCTCTCATGACATGACGTCACAATGACGTCACAATGACATCATAATGATATTCATGACGTCATAATGATATATTGAATATATTGTCTCTGTGTGGCTTTGTTTGTCATCTGTGTGGTGTAATATAGTGAGTATCTAGTATTCACTATTGTATATTAGTTGTGGGGAAAAGCAGCCGCATGTGACTGAAAGCTGAGGTTCAAACACGAAGCTGCTATCCCTGGCGCTATGAGTTGTTGAGTAACTCCTCTTACTCAACAACCAATGAGAATATATATTAAACGGTGGAATATTGTATTTGCAGTTCTCTCTCTGATCTCTCTCTCTCTTTGCAAGTTTACATGATATAGAAAGATCTGGTGTGGAACATTCCTGAAGGGTTCGAATGATGATTGGTACAGGATTCTGGAACATTCCATCACATCTTGAGATGAGGTATTATCAGGGTATGTCTGGTGATATCAGGCGCTCTTTTTATGATGTTATATCCATGACAGCGCCGACACGCTCGCTGCACTAACTGAAGTTGATATATCACTGATTGGGTCACATATCATCGTCAGGTGTCAGATAACACTTTCCTTCTTGTTACACGGCCCAGGTATTGAATCGTCCTGAAAGAATGGGTGTTAAACATGGGCCGTTCAGCCCATGATGAACACATGGGTCTCTTGTTGAGCTTCGAGGTCATTCTTACACCCCAGTCCCATAATACACAATAAGAGTTGCTATATTGATTCCTGTACCCATCAGGAACCGACCGAAACAAGTAAACAACCAATCAGAACTCGTTATTTAGGTCACGTGACTGGTTATCAGCCAATCAGAGACCAGTATTTCCTGATTCGGTCGGTTCCTGAACCCATCTAGTAACAATTAGAACTATGTTCTATGTAGACTTAGAGTCAAGAGTATCAAGCCAGCGTTGAGCTTTCACATTCCCTCCACATTTCCCAATGAGGCTGTTTAAAAAAGTATTATCCCTGGCTTTCTATCACTCTCTCTCTCTTTATTTCCCCCTATCTAACACCATCTCTTACCGTGACAGTCCGCGTTGCCTGTAAGCTGATCTGTGTGTAGTCTTGTCTCCGTGCAGTTTGTTCGCTGACCCTGGGGGGGGGGGGGGGGTGGTTAGTGGTTACTGGTTAGGGTCGTTAGGGGGGGGTTAGGGTCGTTAGGGGGGGTTAGGGTCGTTAGGGGGGGGGGGGGGGTTAGGGTCGTTAGGGGGGTTAGGGTCGTTAGGGTCGTTAGGGGGGGTTAGGGTCGTTAGGGGGGGGGGGGTAGGGTCGTTAGGGGGGGTTAGGGTCGTTAGGGGGGGGGGGGGTTAGGGTCGTTAGGGGGGGGGGGGGTGTCTAGGGTCGTTACTCGGCAATTTATCGGGATCCTCGGGGAAGCCATTTTGACTGGTAAATTGGGCCCCACACCGGTTCATCAGGGTCCGACTCAGTATACTAAATTTAAATGTCTCATGTTATGTATGAATAATATATCTACCTGCCGAGACACTGTTCACAGTTCCTCCTGAATGTTTTCTGGCACCCAAGGATTCCAATTAACACGAAGATTAGGATGAGGAGGACGATAACTAGGACTATCCACCATGATATCCCCACCGTCCTCTCTTGCTTCCCCTCTTTTGGTCCTGTAATGGGTGTCATTTTTAGAGAGATGTCAACACATGGGGGGAGTGGAACTGCCCCGTGTATACAAATTTTTTGAGATGGAAAAATTTTCACTTTTCAGAATTCACTGGGATACCTGACGCGAAAAATCCATTTATTCTCACAAACTTTGGAAGACACACCCATATTTTATCATTAACATACAAAATTGCTCGTACGATGACAGATCAAAGAAATTCAGATGACAGTTCACACTCTCGAATCCCTATATCTTATTATTCTTTTCCATTATATCCATTCTCATTATACGCCATCCTCCTTCATTAACTGGAGTAAATAAATTAAATAAAAGCGCAGAAATAGCTCCACAGATTTCTTTCTGTCAGACTATTACTAGATATAAGATGCTTTATACAGTTTAAATCCCATTTTGTGACTACTTTTTTGGACCCCACTTTGAGACGTTATTCGCCGACCCTGTACAGTGTACACCAAAGTAATACCTGGAGTTGCTTTAGGAGTAGTATTCTTGGTGACACAGTCATACTTGCTGCCGCTAACACGTACACATGGACTATCTTTGGGGCAAGTGGGACAGACGGCCTCATAGGTCCTGGCTACACAATCCCAGCCATCTCGCAGTATTAGATCCTGGAAGAGGGGGGGTGTTAGGGGCCAGGTTTAAGGGAGGTTCTGAGGATTTAGGTGGTTAGAGGCAGGCATACGAGCCCATTCTTGCCGAAATCCTGTCAGAAGTGATCTTTGATGGTCATTTGGGTAGGAGAGGCCTTTTACTTCTATTATAGGAGGGGAGGGGTTAGACACATGGTATACATTAGCAGCTAGTAAGTAGTAGGTTACTACTACAAGTAGCCCCTGGGAATCATTCGGCCCTCTAGAATCATGGCGAAATAAATTCAACATGCATTTTAACTAAAAAGGAGGAAGGGCACATCGTGGGTATCATTCGATACATTCTAGAATCTATTGCCCCACGTGTGTTATATTCCCACGTGTATTCCCAATGGATTAGGATGGGAATTTCTCATCATAATGCAGCTGCGGAGATCGTAAGTTGCCACAGTCGCTATAGCGACAGTGCAATGATTCTAGAGTCATGACGATAGATCATCACTAGATGATTAATGATTATATACGGAGTCATGACGTTTCTGCACCTGCTGTTATAGTCAATAACTGGTACGGCAGGTGGGTGAAGCACTTTTATAATGCATTCCCTACTTTATTCAGAGATCTCTATGAGTATAATAGACTCAGCGATAGACTGGCTGTAGATGCTCAATGCAGATTCCGGAGAGAGAGAGAGAGAGAGAGAGAGAGAGAGAGAGAGAGAGAGAGAGAGAGAGAGAGAGAGAGAGAGAGAGAGAGAGAGAGAGAGAGAGAGAGAGAGAGAGAGAGAGAGGGAGAGAACTGCTTCGATGCTTGTTGAACTAAGATTGCGAACTCAGCTTGCGTATGATGCTGCATAACTTAGTAATTTGTTTGTGCTACAGTCGGACCCCGATTTAGTGGCACCCCGATTTAGGGACAGGATTTTTTTCCCCGATATAGGAAATTAACATTATTTGACCCCGATTTAGTGGCACCCCGATTTAGTGGACAAGAGCCTTTCCCCCGAGGGTGTCCCTAAATCGGGGTCCGACTGTATAAAGGACCTAGAAAGAGTCTCAATGCAGACTCTACTAGCTGGGGACCTAGAAATTATTGTGATTGCTTTCTTATTATAGTCATTCATAGTTGTAGCAGATGCTGCTAAAAGTTCATTCTGTTTTGCCAAAATTATATATAATTTTGTCCCCTCATCAAACTGGCTGGTTGATTGAAAATCTTTGCTTGTGCTAAAGGGGACCGGTTGAAAATCTCTGCTTTACCTTGGGACATCGACACACCGCTCCCTCCCGGCTGAGGAGACACACGTGGGAGCAATTGGCAGGTACACATGGCAGTGTGTCAGGAAGGGGCTGTCGGAGGGGATGGACAATTTTGACCGCCATGGGTGCCTTTAGTTTCTGTCGTATCAGCTCTACCTCGCTGGTATCGAACCTGGGAGTTGAGAGAGTTTGTAATTGAGATATGTTATGTTCTAACCCTCCTTTATATTTGTAAAGCGCATGGAAAGAGGGTCGAGCAAGGCAAATCTCGAGTAGGAGGAGACTGGTGTGGTAGATACAAAATTAATAGTATCTGCAGTGTGGTAGGGATTTTGTGGAACCATGTGTTATCATATTTTTGAAACACATTTTCTCTAGAAATCATCAGCCTTCTTTTGTTCTTTTTCAAAATTACAAGAGGACTGAGGATGGAATACTGTTGATATTATAATATCGAAATGATAAGGTATTATAATATCAACCTTTAGTTGTTTACTTAGTCTTGTAATTTTGAAAAGGATCTTTAGGCCCAGTTGCACGCTATAAATAGCTACCTATTTATAAATAATCCGGACCCATAATTGCCCTCTCCCAGTTCCCCCTTATGATAGTTTTCTGTCTTCATGGCAGATAGCAAAGCATCTATCTGCCGTTGTCTCCGACTAAAGATCATGGTATGGACAAATTAGATGGACACCTGTTTTTTTTACTTTGATCGATCCTCTCTTTGCCATTTTTCTAAGCTCTATAACAGTATAAAACAGTATAAAGCTCGGCCTTTCAGTAGTATTGTTTACAAGTGAGGGTTGGGCAAATAGTATTTAAATAGCAGAAAACTCGATCGATCTTTATAGTGTCCAGTTTTACATGTAATACCTGTTGCATTTGACAAGTGCCTCCTTATCTCGATGACTATCAGTCCAATAATAGAAGTCCTGGAATATTGATATAGACCATGGTTTAGCATTGTTTGACTGGAGTTGCCGTACCACTCTTCTGTTGGTGCCCGTATAGGTCATCTCTTGGAGGGTGCCACTGCCAGTATCACCCAGACCCGCATCTAGAGGAGGGTGTGTTACTAAATATGAGTTAATTTGATAATTTTGTTGTGGTATATGTGTGTGCCATGTATGTTGCTTGGCCGCCGTCTTTATAGATCCCCTTTTTCCATACTTCTAAAACAGTCACAACTTATGACTCACAATTAGTATTTAGCTGCTAAGCTGGGTTTGTATTCTACTCACCAATCCAAACTACCATCCTCCTCGCATAGTCCAGTGTTATCCCGTTAGCTCTACCCACGTCATCAGCCAACACAGTCACATCTCCACCGTCCATGTAGGACCTGGCAACCTGCCCGGGTAGGACACCCTGTATATCCGTCCAGAACATGAGCCTATCACGCTGTGGTGGGGGAGAGGATTGGGGATTAGTTGGGGTTGTTAGTTAGGGAAGGACACCTGCACCCTGTATATCCGTCCAGAACATGAGCCTATCACGCTGTGATGGGGAGAGGATTGGGGGTTAGTGGGGGACAGACACCCTGTATATCCGTCCAGAACATGAGCCTATAACGCTGTGATAGGGAGAGGATTGGGGATTAGTGGGGGACAGACACCCTGTATATCCGTCCAGAACATGAGCCTGTCACGCTGTGATGGGGAGAGGAGGGGGGTTAGCTGGGATACCCGTCCAGAACATGAGTCTGTCACGCTGTGAGGGAGAGGAGGGGGTTATACACTTAGGGAAGGATCGTCAGGCTCTGACTGTAATATCGTCCTCGAGCAGCCTTATAATTTGAGGCAAGGGAAGGAGATATTTGCGGGTAGTTGAGAGGGGAGGTTAGAGAAATGATATAGTACATAGTGGTTTTGAAAGTATTGTTTCGGTAGTCTTATAAAAGTGACAGAAGTGTAAAGAAACGTCACTATGCCACCACCTGGCCCGGCCGTTTAAGCCAAGTGACTATGCCTGTAAAACTTTCTTCGCATCTAGAAAGAGGCGAACAAATGTCAAAGAGAGAGAGTAAAGACTAATGCCCTCTAAGGGTTAGTAAGGATATATATAAGGGAGAGAAGTTGAGAGAGAGGGAGAGAGAACTTGAGAGAGATAGCGAGAGAGAACTTAAGAGAGATAGCGAGAAAAATACAAAACACATCATGATTTATGAAGCGTGCCCAGTAGAACTCTTCCAGCATGCTCCTACTAAGTAGTGTGATATTTCTACTACTACATATTGTTTGACCTTCTCAGTTCTTCCCACCATCTGGTGTGCTACACTCTAACAAGTCTACAGTGGACTCTACTGCACTCCTATCCTCGCTATGCCTATATACTGCCTACGATTATATTTCTAGGACCCTCTGGCCATGACCTATATAATTCATTCCAAGGTGCGCCTATACAAACGGAGAGGGGGGGACTGTACAAACAAATATGAAACCCGATAGTTGATTTATCAGTCGTTTGAACATTTTACGCGCACACGTTAACTGCGAGATGGGGGATTTAACACCCTGCTCGGGCAATTTTGCATTTGCGGGCATCGCACTATAGACGCAGTACCCACGTACTATAGACGCATTATAAACGCATTATAAACGCATTATAGACGCATTATAGACACACGCAATATAGACGCAATTTCGTAAGCAGCACTATAGACGCAATATAGACGCATTATAACAGCAATATAAACGCATTTTTATAGACGCGACGCAGTATAGCCGCATTATAGGCGCACTACCCACCCCAAAATCACCTTATAGACGCACTATAGACGCATTATAGACTGACTATAGCAGCACCATAAACGCTACATAGACCCATATAGACGCATGATAGAAGCATTATAGACGCAAATCGCTTTTTATAGACGCCGCGTCTATAAAAAACGTGCTTTTTTAAGAAGCACTATAGACGTACTCAGACGCACGCTGCCATATTTGAGGCGCAGTTGGGCGAACTATAAACGCATTTTTGTCGCATATAAAAGGAAGCAGTATAGACGCATTATAGACGCATTATAGACGCATGTGCGCGAAATCGATAAAGACGCAATATAGACGCAATTAATAAGAAGGAGAGGGAGAGAGACTAGAGGGAGGGAGGGAGGGAGGGAGAGGGAAGGAGAGGGAAAGAGGCAGGGATATATCCCTCCCTCTTTCCCTCTCCTTCCCTCTCCCTCCCTGTATACAGAGACAGATCAGACAGATCAGATAGATGGACACAGATCTGAGACAGACGGACAGAGTAAGATGGAGAGAGATTAAGATGGAGAGTGGAGAGAGAGAGAGAGTGAGACAGAGAGGGAGATAGTAAGCGCGTGTTTGTCCGTCCGTCTGCATCTCTGTCCGTTTGTTTCCATCTCTGTCTTTTTCTGTCTCACTCTTTTTATGTCTCACTCCGTCCCTATATCACTATCTTTCCATCTTACTCTCTTTCCATCTTACTCTGTCCTTCTGTCTCAGGTCTTAATCCGTCTGTTTCTGTCCCTCTGTCTTCCCTCAGTCCCTCCCTCTCCTTCCCTCTCCCTCCCTCCCTCGCCTCTCTCTCCCTCTCCTTTTTATTTTGCGTCTATATTGCGTCTTTATCGATTTCGCACATATGCGGCTATAATGCGTCTATAATGCGTCTATACTGCTTCCTTTTATGTGCGACAAAATTGCGTTTATAAAACGCCCAACTGCGCCTCAAATATTTCACTGTAGCCTGGAGTACGTCTAAAGTGCTTCTTAAAAAAGCACGTTTTTTATAGACGCGGCGTCTATAAAAAGCGATTTGCGTCTATAATGCTTCTATCATGCGTCTATATGGGTCTATGTAGCGTTTATGGTGCTGCTATAGTCAGTCTATAATGCGTCTATAGTGCGTCTATAAGGTGATTTTGGGGTGGGTAGTGCGCCTATAATGCGGCTATACTGCGTCGCGTCTATAAAAATGCGTTTATATTGCTGTTATAATGCGTCTATATTGCGTCTATAGTGCTGCTTACGAAATTGCGTCTATATTGCGTGTGTCTATAATGCGTCTATAATGCGTTTATAATGCGTTTATAATGCGTCTATAGTACGTGGGTAATGCGTCTATAGTGCGATGCCCGCAAATGCAAAATTGCCCCCTGCTCGCTCTTTATCAGACCAGTGCCCATTTTCACGCGTTTCTCTTCATTTCCATAACATGCGTGTAAATTTCCAAGTAATGAAAATGTGTGTAAACACACAGTTCTGTCAATAACAGAGAGGGGAACACATCTGCAACACTTTTCAATGTTATCTCTCTCATCAAGAGGCAAAATAGTCGCATTCCATTCGTTTCTCTCTCTCATTCTCTCTTTTACTGTTCAATATCTCTCACTGTGTGTTTTGCCCCTAATCTTTCTCTCTCTTTCTCAAACATGTTAGGAACAGTAGACACTAAGTCTACACACATTTTGAGAGTGTCTGTTGACTATTTGGCAGTAGTCCTTGTGTGTTACCCCTTGTGTTGTGTCTCTTATTTGTGTGTAATTACTATCGGGTTTCATAAACTATGAACGTTTGTTAGCCTATCGCGTTATAGGTTTAAATCACCTCCCCCTCACCCTCGGCTGGCGCCTCGGGATCGGCGTCGGGATTTAAACCAGTTTAATCGCCCTGCCGGGCGATTAAACTCCAGTTGGCTGTCCCCAGCTCGCGCTGGGAACAGCCAACTTGATAACGCGCCAGTCTACAAACGTTCATAGTTCATTTGGCTATATGAAGCATAAACTCTGGCCACTGGCACGTTATTTCAGATACCTTTCTCCCAGCGCGCCGCTGGGAGAAGGTAGCTGTAGTTTATCCGCCAGTGGCGGATAAACTGGTTTAAATCACGACGACGATCCTGAGGCGTAGCCGAGGGAGAGGCGGAGGGGTTTAAACCAATAACGTGCCATTGGTCAGAGTTTATGGGTTATATACCCTGCTTTAGTTGTTTTTTTCAAGTATTACACACTAACAAGAGAGAGAACACTAATCAAAACACACAAAGAGAACTGAGAAACAGTCAAAAACATCTCTCAATTGAGTGTATATTGTTTGGTAACAGTTACTAAGGAGAGAGAGAAAGAAATGACAAGATATGGGGCATGCCAGACATAACACAGAGGAATTGAGATAGTGAAACAAAAGGGGAGATAAAGAGAGAGAAATTGACGGAATGTGTTGTTTCTTTCTCTCCAATGCAGTGTGTAACTCTTGCAAACAGTGTTCCCTCTGTATTTCAGTAAGAACTGATCATTTACACACACTTTGAATGTAACATAGGAGTTAATAATAAACAGCCAGCCAGTGGGAAATAATCTGCCGCTGGACTGGCTGTATATTGAGAGCGCGCCAGTGAGACTTCTCGCCGCTGGCGGGTTATTTAAGTTAGCAGGGTATATAAAAACATAACATATTAGCTGTAGACCTACACCAATTAACTAATTAATTAATAAACTAACCGGGTCTAGAACGAGGGATACAATCCGATCGACAGCTGCGTGAACCACCGGTAAGACACTGTCCCGGTCCATAACCACACTGATAGAGGATTTCTTGGTTGTGGTGGTGTAGGCCGCGATGTAGATAGCATCCGTTGTCCAGTCTAGAGCCAGAGCAACTGAGGGGACTCCCCTCAGGGGAGGGGGGGTTAGAGCAACTGAGAGGTGAATGGGGTTAGAGCCACTGAGGGGAGGGGGTGAGCGGGGTTAGAGCCACTTAGGGGTGGAGGGGGTGAGTGGGGTTAGATTATAGAGTGATTATATAGAGTCAGAGTCACTTAGGGGGAGGAATACATTGGGTTACATTTATGTTAGAGCCACTGAGGGGATGGGGTGGGGTGAGGGGGGTTACAACACATTGAGTTACAATGTTATGTATTCATGATTTAGTCAACATGGTACACATGCAGTATAATAAACTAGTGTCCCCATCATATATCTCCCTCATTATACATCTCCCTCGGCCTCATTATATGTCCATGTTATACTAGGTCTTTAGATCCTTTGTGTTTGGTATCATAATAATGTCCTAATATATTTGTGTTCTAATATTTAAATTGCCATTGTTTCATGTTTAACAATATATGCCAATTAAACACATCAGCCTTTGTAGACTGTATCATATCTCTTCAATATATTACGATATATGATAATTAGTTGAACAGTTTTATTATTTCACAGGGTACCCTCAATCCTCAATCCTCATGTTTATACAGGCCCTATTGTTTCAACCCACGCTCAGTGTGTCTAGGGGCCGTGTGTATAATTTAAACTTTGTTAATACATAGACTCAAACCTCGATTTACCGGAATCTCGATTTACCAGGCCTCGATATACCGGGACCTGATTAAGAAGGCCTTGATTTACCGGGCCTTAGTTTACCAGAATCTCGATTTACCGGGACGGATAAATCTCCATTGATATAGAAAATTAATCAAATTTCACTTTGATACATCGTGTAAAACCCGTTCCCCCGATGAGTCTGGTAAATTGAGGTTTGACTGTTATAGTTTATGTAGTAACAATGTATAAGTGATAGTATCATGTTTGATGACATGATACAAAAAGAAAACACTTGGTGGGAATGTGCTCTAATCAGGCTCTAATGTTGTTGAGACATTTTTACCACAGACTATAGCTTTTCCATCAAATTTACGCACACATAGTTTTATAAACGCGGAACTGGGAAGCTGTAAAGTAATCTGATAGTTCTAAACTGACAGTTTACTTCTACGGCTTCCCATTTCCTTGTGGAATTACATTGTGTATTGGAAATATATATGTCAAATCCCTGGTTCTCTCTATAACGTCGTACGTTGAAAAACTGTACGTTTAATTCCTTGTTTAATATTTCCCATGCCTACCAATTTCATGTACAATGTATGTTCAATGTACAGTGTACACAATGTACACAATGTACAATCAGTACATACCTATTTCTAGATCAGTGGTACTGAATAGAGTTGTTATCCCTGTATTGTTGAAGTACCGCTGCTGTATCACGTTCCTGTACTCAACTCGTCCCTGAAGGGAGAGGGAGATGTTGTAGAAATATGTGTTTGTGTAACTATCTTTGATTAAAAAGGGATTTCTGTGTAACTAAATCAATTAATAACTTAATTAATTGAGTTGATTGGAACCTTGATTTAACCGCACTTAAATATGACATGTAGTTCTATTTCTATAACAGTTTGAAACGTGTTCTATCCAACTTAACCGAGTTAACAGTTGTAACAATAACATGTGTTGACAGATATATATTCTCTTGATGGTACAATTTAGAGGTGGAAACAGTCTAAATCATATCAGTGCCAATAGTTCAGTGTTTCTATATCTATCAACGCCAATGTATCTGGTACGGTGTTACAAATTGCTGTGACTGCGGTTCATGGAGATACCGTACAGCAGCTAATAAAAATAAGAGAACTGCGGTCGAAAATATATCAGATATTGTGTGTTTCAGTTTGATTGATATTCCTGTCCGTTCTATTGGACTTCAAAACGTTTAGTATTTAGACCAGTGCAAATTGTTCGTGTACGTCGACTATAATTTGTGCCAGCGGAGTCTATATACCTACTTAGAAGTAATAGTGGGGTGTGGGTGTTAACAGCAATTGTTGTACTACACTACACGTGTAAGATATCTGATACTATCTGTTGTGTTGTTTGCAGTAACAGTCAAACTGTATGAACAGTGTTCATTGTGTAGCTTTATTTTGTTGCGTCAGTGTGGCTATTTCTCCTCCATTTACTAGCTCTTTGTATTGTCCTACCTTTTTTGTGTGCCATTTAAAATGAATTTACTTAGTCGCTCTTTGAATAATTATCTGAGTCCTTCAGGAGTAGAGTCTACCTAACCCCCATTCCTACAGGAGTAGAGTCTTTCTAACCCTCCATTCTATTACAACTAGCTCACATACACCATGGCACTCTTTGGCACCGGACTATTCTCCCTCCCCGACACTCTCATCTGTATCTCCCTCCTCCTCCTCCTCCTACTATCATCCCTCATGAACCCCCTGGTCTTCAACCACAACTGGAGAGGTGCCAGAACTCTCCCAAAATTCCTCTTTCGTGTCTTAGCAACGGTGGATTTCTTGACATGCCTCGTGATTCCTCTAAATTCAATAACCCAAATAGCGGCACGTGGCCCGTCACCCTGTTCTAACAACACCCAGGTGATAGCGGGTGATATGTATTGTGAGGTACAACATCACCCCACCATTCTACAGGGTGTCTTATCAACAGTGATCCTGACACTGATAGAGGCTCCCAGTGGGATTACAGCCACTCTTGCTATATGCAGGTATATCCAGATCAGATGGCCCTTTAGGCATCTTCGGACAACATATACAGCGTGGATAATGGTGGGATATATGGTGTATAATGTGGCTACACAGGCTGCAATTGTGTTTCACAGGGGTTCCATGTATTTCAGTGAGATCCAGATTGTTCGGAATTTCTTCCTTTTTAGCAGGAGGAGATCCAGTGTTCACCTCACATCTTTACTATCTATGTGGCCTAGTATAATGGTCCAGCTGGTCGGTATAGCCGCCTCAGTTCTTACTATTATCAGCCTCTTCAAACGGCCTAAACGAGTTAGTACAGCGGTAGGGAAGAAACAACATCGGAGCAGGAAGTCCAGTATTAAAATCCTGATAACAAATGCGACTGGACTGCTATACACGGCTCTGGCCCTGCTCTACCTGTTTCACGACTGGATGGAAGGGATGGCGGGAGTGTATTTTATCTTTGTGTTCCTCGTTATAGTTCCTACAGTGCTCTCATGTGTAAACCCAATGGTTTATATTCTATTTACAAGGGAGGCGCTGAATCTCAAAAGGGAAGGAGGGATGCGGAAGAAAAGCCTCCAAATGCAGAGAATGAGTGGTAGACTTAGTAATGTGAGCGGTCAGGGACGCTCGAGTTTACAGAATAGTGGCGGTTAATTCCACGTGCAAGTTGACGAGCTAATTATAAAGATGAATAGGAATTAGGACGCCTGGGGTGAGGAATTGGTCATCATTTCTACATAGGTCTAATGTACATTTATTGCATTGACACAGCTTCAAACAAGATGAAAGATAAAACCATGGTGACACAATTTCTTAGGTTGAGATTTGTACATAATTGATTTTATTGCTATATTTGATTTTCTATTAATATTCCACCAACCAAACATGTGTTGTATCCATGGTTGTATTGCAATATTGTACTTACAGCGTTGTTTGTGTCGGTAACATGACTGTATTGCAATATTGTATAAGTACTTACAGCGTTGTTTGTGTCGGTAACATGACTGACCCAGACCCAGGTCTCCTTTCGATAATTGAAATCAATGATGTTACTAGTATTGGTATTGAAGAGTATCTCCCCTGAGACACCAGTAAGGGGAGTCCTCTGCATTTGCCGCAGGTTACTGAACACAATATACGGCTCTACGGGACCTGATGAGGGAGGAATTATGACTTAAAGTGTAATTTGTAGTAGTTTTCTATGTTAGATTAAAATAAGGAATAGAGATTTCAAAGCATGTTACTGAGCTACATAAAGAATTCCCAGGGGGTCTGCTTGAAAGCTGCTCAGTGTTCAACTTTTAGCAGCTCACAATGCAAATGTAGAACTAGTTCGGTTCTAACCGAATTCTAGATTCTATGCGGCTCTTATCTTGTGTTCCCATTACACAGTAACCAGAAGAAAGATGAGGGGATGCAAAAAATCCCAAAATCCTATTACCAACTTGAATTGTTCATACTTTCTGCGGAGCACAGACAGTGTCAAGCGACTCAATTACTCACCTTTAGCAAGACAGGAGTGATTGTTGGCCGCTAGCTGGTATCCATCAGTGCAGTGACACCTGTAACTAGACTCCGTGTTCTCACACTCTTGGGAGCACGTCAGTACATCTGCCATACACTCATCTGGTAGGATTTAATTAATTGATTAACTTTAATTGAAGTGTGTTCGCACGAGGCGATGACCCTGTTGCAGCAGAGGATCTGATCTTCTACAGCTTCGAACAACCTAAAGTGACTAAAGTGAGTGAATTAATATATTATTCAATGATAATTAAAGTCAACGGCAAACACAGTTGGCGTACGATACCATAAATATCAGTTCAGCACTGTATGGATCTCTCCTTTCCGCGCCCTACGTCAAGGCAGGGAGTACTAATTAACTAATGTATCGCTCTCACTTTTCTCAAAGGGGATAAAAGTGAGAGACATACTTTTACTAAAAAACCTTGTTAGAGGGGATCATATAATCAGTATTCCCTTGGGACCATATATCAGAGAGAAAGGAAGATTGAGATATTTTTTTGAAACTGAGCAACGTCCTTGCTGGCTGCTCTTCGATATTATCGCACTGCACCGGTGTTATTGTCGGAAAAAATGGAGAAATAAAAAGTTCCATACATACGGGATTTTGATTTTGGACCTTAACACTTCTCACCCATCAATGTAGTTGTTGTTGAAAATATGTAGCATGTTAATGTATGTACATGTACTAACTTACACCTGATTTGTAACAGTTGCTCTCTCTCTCTCTCTCTCTCTCTCTCTCTCTCTCTCTCTCTCTCTCTCTCTCTCTCTCACATCTCCCAAACAAGTAATGCACAGTAGCGTTTCAAAGGTGCCCCAAATGAATCTACTTATAAACTATAGAGACTCACTTTGTTTGAGACATGCTCATACGATCTACGACAAGACGCCAATTTGCTGTAACAGTTAACCATATTTTCGTTTTCTCAGTGCAGTGCTAGGTGAAAGAGTAAGAAAGTGATGGAGAGATAGTCCAGGGTCCAGAGAGAGAGAGAGAGAGAGAATGAGAGAGAGAGAGAGAGAGAGAGAGAGAGAGAGAGAGAGAGAGAGAGAGAGAGAGAGAGAGGGAGAGGGAGAGGGAGAGGGAGAGAGAGATGTCGACGTGTGTAAGAAGTACGTGTGTCACGTCTCCAGCTGTAGAGACCTATAACTCGTACGAGCTCGCTCTGTTCTACTCGTTCGCGGTAAGAGATAGAGAGAGGGGAAACTCAAGCACCCCAGCAAAGGAAGACACAGTGTACAATAATGCCGTGAAACAACGAAATGTTTTGCCGAATTCACGGCTTGGGACAATAAACCAGTAACCACTTTAATCAGGAAGCCGGATAGTAAGTCTCCGGTGTCCAAAAACTACTGTAGGTATTGGACACCCGAGACCATATTATCCGGCTTCCGGGTGGGGGTGTTAAAGCACGTATAAAACGTACAAGAAATAGAGAGAAGGAGAGAGAGAAGGAGAGAGAAGGAGAGAGAGAAGGAGGGAGAAAGAGCAACCATTTCAAATCAGATATAAGTACATGGAATATCATCAACTGACACCCGGCGGGCAAGTGGCCGAGTAGTCAGGTTTATGGCTTAGACGCTTTTATGTCCCAAATCCAAGTACCGTATGTAAATTTGTCTTTTTTAAATTTTAATATTTCGACAATAGCACCAGTGCAGTGCGACTCTTTAAGAGTACTCCTCTTTAAGGGTACACCTAGCGTTTTTAAACATCGTTTGCCCAACCAAATGACTTCATAATATTCACAAGAGTTTAGCACATATAAAATGGACGTGAAATATGCAAGGATAGCCTTAAACTCATGGCTTGTGACAATAAATTACTTTAATCAGGGCGGAGGGCCCCTATCAGGAAGCCCCAGTAATGTATGCCTTTGTGGGTATAAAATCTCTTTCTAATTCTCTCTCACTCTCTCTCTCTCTCCCCCCCCCCCCCTCTCTCTCTCTCTGTCTCTCTCTCTCTCTCTCTCTCTCTCTCTCTCTCTCTCTCTCTCTCTCTCTCTCTCTTTTCTCCTCTAATC